>CM033475.1:105957183-106162604 GCA_019447015.1 Hymenochirus boettgeri | reverse complement strand
TCTTCAAGAACTACATTTCAAGTCCAGTTGATCTAATTGAATACAACAGATACTTTAAAAGTGGTCCACATCTGCTCAGTTTCTTTACCTAGAAACAGTTCCCCCCCAGTCTATAAGCAGGAGCGATTCCTTTAAAAGCATAAAATTAGCTTTCCTAAAGTTAAGTTTTTGTTAAGCCAGTGCACTTTAGTTTTTTGCAACCTATATTAAAAGACACTATATCACGGTCACTATTCCCTAAGCTTCCCATTACCCTTATCTCCATAATGAGCTCAGGGTTATTAGATATCACCAGATCCAACAACGCATTCTGTCTAGTAGGAACTTCTACCATCTGTGAAAGAAAATGCTCATATAGGAAATTTAAGAACTTTATACCTTTAGAGGTGCTGGCAGTTCCATTACTCCAATCTATTTCAGGGTAGTTAAAATCCCCCATAACCAGAACATGCCCCGAGACGTTTCGCTAGTCATCCGACTGGCTTTCTCAATTCAATGAACTTGTACAAGAATCTGTGGCAATTAGTACCTGGAAAATCCCAATTAGCATATCACAGCCAAGTGTTAAGGGCGTGATTGGATGTGGCTAAGAGGTGTTATAGGAACGCCCAGAGTAAGGTTTTTAAAAAAGCATTGTACATGGCAGACAGTTGGTGTCGAACCCCCCCACCACCTTTTAGGCTTGGTTTCTTTGTTTTCACATAAATGGCCTCCTTAACACCTCTCCTTGAACCAGTGTTAGGAGGCCATTTATGTGAAAATAAAGAAATCAAGCCTAAATAGAGTGGGGGGGTTCGACACCAACTGTCTGCCATGTACAATGCTGTTTTAACACCTTACTCTGGGCGTTCCTATAACACCTCTTAGCCACTATCTAATCACACCCTTAACACCTGGCTGTGATATGCTAATTGGGATTTTCCAGGGTACATAATTGCCACAGATTCTTGTACAAGTCATTCTGAATTGAGAAAGCCAGTCGGATGACTAGCGAAACGCTTCAAGAACTACATTTCAAGTCCAGTTGATCTAATTGAATACAACAATATACGATGACCTGGATGAATGAGAACCTTCACAAGCACCACTTTTAAAGGGATATTAAACTATTACATTTCCAAATCGGTACCTTTAGGTAACAAGTGTAAAAAAATTAGGTCCGTCCTGCAGGGCTTAATGCTCAGGTAAAAAGGGAAATGGAAAAAAAGAAAAGGGCTTTTAAAATTTTGAAAACAGAAGGCACAGAACAGGCTTACAGGAGTACAAAAGCTGTAATATAGTGCAAGAAGCAATTAAACTAGCTAAAATAGAAAATGAAATACGGATTGCCGAACAAAGCAAGTCCAACCCCAAAGTTTTTTTAAGTATATAAATGGTAAAAGAGGAGGACTGAATGGGGACCATTAAATAATGGAGCTGAGGTGGTTGTAGAGGATGCCGAAAAGGCTAATCTGCTAAACCGTTTTTTTACATACGGTTTTTACTGTTGAGAATCCTTGTCCTTACAGTCGGGATTGTAGCAATATGCAGGAAGAAATGAAGATTTTCACATTGGATAACGAGGATATGGTACGGAAACAATTAGACAAAGTTAATATCAATAAAGCGCCAGACCAGATGGATTGCATCCTAGATTTTAAAAGAGCTAGTTCAGTTCTAGCTAGACCACTGTTTCTCCATATTTTCAGATTCGCTTTTGTCTGGGGACGTGCCGCTGGATTGGAAAAAAGCCAATGTAATACCAATATTCAAAAAAGGTAGTGTCTTGACAGCCTGGTAACTATAGACCTGTAAGCCTAACATCAGTGGTAGGGAAGGTGATGGAAACTTTGTTAAGGGATCATATCCTTGACTTTGTCTCCAGAGATCATCTTATTAGTAGTAGTCAGCATGGATTTATGAGAAATAGATCATGCCAGACAAATTTATTGGTTTTTATGAAGAAGTGGTAAGAATTTGGACTCAGGCACAGCAGTGGATGTGGTATATTTGGATTTTGCAAAAGCTTTTGATACTGTGCCACATAGCGACTAATTTATAAACGAGGACTGTTGGCCTTGAAGAAAACATTTGTTCTGGATAGAGAACTGGTTATGGACCGCAAACAGAGAGTGGTGGTTAATGGACCTACATCTATGTGGGCTAAAGTTCTAAGCGATGCCCTCAGGGTTCTGTACTGGGGCCGCTTCTGTTTAATTCTTTTTTAAATGACTTAGAAGGGGCATTGAAGAGCAAGAACTACATTTCAAGTCCAGTTGATCTAATTGAATACAACAGATACTTTAAAAGTGGTCCACATCTGCTCAGTTTCTTTACCTAGAAACAGTTCCCCCCCAGTCTATAAGCAGGAGCGATTCCTTTAAAAGCATAAAATTAGCTTTCCTAAAGTTAAGTTTTTGTTAAGCCAGTGCACTTTAGTTTTTTGCAACCTATATTAAAAGACACTATATCACGGTCACTATTCCCTAAGCTTCCCATTACCCTTATCTCCATAATGAGCTCAGGGTTATTAGATATCACCAGATCCAACAACGCATTCTGTCTAGTAGGAACTTCTACCATCTGTGAAAGAAAATGCTCATATAGGAAATTTAAGAACTTTATACCTTTAGAGGTGCTGGCAGTTCCATTACTCCAATCTATTTCAGGGTAGTTAAAATCCCCCATAACCAGAACATGCCCCATACCAGCAGCCTTCGCCAACTGCATATGGAGATTCATTTCCACCTCTTCCCCCGCATTTGGCGGCTTATAACATACTCCAACAATTAATTTACCTACCTTCTTGCTTCCTGTACACAGTTCCACCCATTATGTTTCTGCTGTATCGTTTGCTCCCCCATCTATTCCATCTTTTAAATTTGGCTTCAATTCCTGTTTAACATACATACTCCTCCTCCTTTCTTATTAACACAGTCATGTCTAAATAAGGAGTATCCTTCAATATTTACTGTCCAGTCGTGTGAATCATTAAGCCATGATTCTGCTATACCAATTACATCATACCTTTCCTTAAACGCTATTATTTCAAGTTCGCCGGTTTTTCCAGCCAGACTCCTTGCATTTGTAAACATACATTTTAGATTATCAATTGATTTACTTCCATACATGGTCGTACATGCCTCCTTATCCTCTATGCTCCCCCCTCCCCCTTCTCCTCCCTCCGTTGTGTTACTAGCCCCCAGATCCCTAACTTCTCTATCTACCCCTGAGTAGTTCAACATACCCTCCCCCCCCATACCTAGTTTAAAATCTCCTCCAACCCCCTAGCCATCTTCTCCCCCAAAACAGCTGCACCATCATCATTGAGGTGCAATCCGTCTCTACTAAAGAGCCTGTAGCCAACAGAAAAATCAGCCCAGTTCTCTAAAAACCCAAACCCCATCTCCTTACACCACCCTCCACGCATTTATACTCCTGAGCTCCCGTTGTCTCCCTAGCGTAGCACGTGGCTGCGGTACTATTTCTGAAATCACTACCCTGGAGGTCCTTGCTTTTAACTTGGCCCCTAATTCTTGGAAATCATTTTTAAGGACCTCACCTCCACCTTTGTCATTGGCACCAATGTGAACCAAGACCACCGGGTCACTCCCAGCCCCACCCATAATCTGTCTACACACGATCCACCACATGTCGAACCCTAGCACCAGGCAGACAACACACTGTTCGGCATGTAGGGTCTTGGCGACAGATTACCCTATCTACCCTTCTAATAATGGAGTCCCCTACCACTACCACCTGCCTATCCTTCCTAACCCCCAGTTCGCCCTCCCTTGTATTGGAGATGGCCATCCCCTGGGTGCTCAAGGAAAAGGCCCGCTCCATACATACTGCTTCCGAGCCATCGTCCTCCACATCTTCACCTAAAAGGCAAATCTGTTGGAATCGACCAGCTGGGAAGAAGCGTCCCTATCCTTCCGTCCCTACTTCCCCTGGTGACCCTTACAAATCTATCTTCCTTCTCCACCTAATCTGCCCCATGTCCACCCTCCAGTTTACTGTCCACTGCCAGACTGCATTTCCCCAGATTTGCCAAGCCCTGCAATGCTGCAAGTTTACCCCTTAATTCTGACCTCAGATTCCAAATGGCAACCCACTCACATCTGATACATACATAGGTCCCTTGGGCGGCTGCTCCAAGATCCCATACATGCGGCAGGATGCACATTGCATGCACGGCCCCAACAAAACTGTCCATACTAAACAGCAATACACACCAGAGACACAGGACGCAATACACACAGCAGAGAAATTGCAATCCCTATGCTGTATAGACTGGGTTCCCTATGCTGTATAGACTGTTCTCACTATGCTGTATAGACCGTTCTCCCTATGCTGTATAGACCATTCGCCCTATGCTGTATAGACCGTTCTCCCTATGCTGTATAGACCGTTCTCCCTATGCTGTATAGACCGTTCTCCCTATGCTGTATAGACTGTTCTCCCTATGCTGTAAGATCATTCTCCCTAGGCAGTATAGACTGGGTTCCCTATGCTATAGATGACCGCTCTCCCTATGCTGTTTAGACCGTTCTCCCTATGTTGTATAGACCGTTCTCACTATGCTGTATAGACCGTTCCCCTATGCTGTATAGACTGTCTCCCTATGCTGTATAGACGTGTTCTCCCTATGCTGTTAGACTGTTTCCCTATGCTGTATAGACTGTTCCTATGCTGTATAGACCGTTCTCCCTATGCTGTATAGACCGTTCTCCCTATGCTGTATAGACCGTTCTCCCTATGCTGTTTAGACTGGGCTCCCTATGCTGTATAGACTGTTCTCCCTATGCTGTATAGCCTGTTTCTCCCTATGCTGTTATAACTGGGTTCCCTATGCTGTACATACAGCGTTCTCCCTATGCTGTATAGACTGTTCTCCCAATGCTGTATAGACTGTTCTCCCTATGCTGTATAGACTGGGTTCCTTATCTTACAGATCCTGCACATCATCTTTCAAACATCTGTACTGTGTTCCCAGCTTTAGGGATAGTTACAGTGGGAGGATTCCCCAGTCCCAGTGTTAGTAAGCAGCAGTTAGAACGGACCAGTATAGTCAGTGTAAGGCGAGCTGGTTCTCTACCACCAGGGACAGAATGATAAACCATGGTCCGTCCTGCTAATCAGGAATGTTGGACCAATGTAATGTACGCCGATCACCGAATCCAATCTGCAATAACTGCAACAAATGTGCGAAGCCAGATTTACAGCAGGAAAATTAAAACCAGGCCCTAGCGGCGGCCTAGAAAAACCCATTTCAGAATCCGTTTTCAACATTGCATCGCCACAAAAAGAACAAACAAGACCAACAACTGTCCAAACAGGAAGAGAGAACAGGGTTGTAAATGAGTCATGTAAAGGCGCCGTTTCCACGTGGTGGCGACGGGGCAGGTACAGTGCTGCTGCAAACGCGTCTCCTATTTCCTGTGTATGTAAAACGTTATTTTACGGTTTCCAGTCGGGGAATCAATGCCCCTTCTAAGTCATTTAAAAAAGAATTAAACAGAAGCGGCCCCAGTACAGAACCCTGAGGCACTCGCTTAGAACTTTAGCCCACATAGATGTAGGTCCATTAACCACCACTCTCTGTTTGCGGTCCATAACCATTCTCTATCCAGAACAAATGTTTTCTTCAAGGCCAACAGTCCTCAGTTTATAAATTAGTCGCTATGTGGCACAGTATCAAAAGCTTTTGCAAAATCCAAATATACCACATCCACTGCTGTGCCTGAGTCCAATTCTTACCACTTCTTCATAAAAACCAATAAATTTGTCTGGCATGATCTATTTCTCATAAATCCATGCTGACTACTACTAATAAGATGATCTCTGGAGACAAAGTCAAGGATATGATCCCTTAACAAAGTTTCCATCACCTTCCCTACCACTGATGTTAGGCTTACAGGTCTATAGTTACCAGGCTGTCAGACGACTACCTTTTTTGAATATTGGTATTACATTGGCTTTTTTCCAATCCAGCGGCACGTCCCCAGACAAAAGCGAATCTGAAAATATGAGAAACAGTGGTCTAGCTAGAACTGAACTAGCTCTTTTAAAATCTAGGATGCAATCCATCTGGTCTGGCGCTTTATTGATATTAACTTTGTCTAATTGTTTCCGTACCATATCCTCTGTTATCCAATGTGAAAATCTTCATTTCTTCCCTGCATATTGCTACAATCCCGACTGTAAGGACAAGGATTCTCAACAGTAAAAACCGATGTAAAAAAACGGTTTAGCAGATTAGCCTTTTCGGCATCCTCTACAACCACCTCAGCTCCATTATTTAATGGTCCCCATTCAGTCCTCCTCTTTTTACCATTTATATACTTAAAAAAACTTTGGGGTTGGACTTGCTTTGTTCGGCAATCCGATTCATTTTCTATTTTAGCTAGTTTAATTGCTTCTTGCACTATATTACAGCTTTTGTACTCCCTGTAAGCCTGTTCTGTGCCTTCTGTTTTCAAAATTTTAAAAGCCCTTTTCTTTTTTTCCATTTCCCTTTTTACCTGAGCATTAAGCCCTGCAGGACGGACCTAATTTTTTTACACTTGTTACCTAAAGGTACCGATTTGGAAATGTAATAGTTTAATATCCCTTTAAAAGTGGTGCTTGTGAAGGTTCTCATTCATCCAGGTCATCGTATATTGTTGTATTCAATTAGATCAACTGGACTTGAAATGTAGTTCTTGAAGCGTTTCGCTAGTCATCCGACTGGCTTTCTCAATTCAGAATGACTTGTACAAGAATCTGTGGCAATTATGTACCCTGGAAAATCCCAATTAGCATATCACAGCCAGGTGTAAGGGTGTGATTAGATAGTGGCTAAGAGGTGTTATAGGAACGCCCAGAGTAAGGTGTTAAAACAGCATTGTACATGGCAGACAGTTGGTGTCGAACCCCCCCACTCTATTTAGGCTTGATTTCTTTATTTTCACATAAATGGCCTCCTTAACACTGGTTCAAGAGAGTGTTAAGGAGGCCATTTATGTGAAAACAAAGAAACCAGCCTAAAAGGGTGGGGGGGTTCGACACCAACTGTCTGCCATGTACAATGCTTTTTAAAACCTTACTCTGGGCGTTCCTATAACACCTCTTAGCCACATCCAATCACGCCCTTAACACTTGGCTGTGATATGCTAATTGGGATTTTCCAGGTACTAATTGCCACAGATTCTTGTACAAGTCATTGAATTGAGAAAGCCAGTCGGATGACTAGCGAAACGTCTTCAAGAACTACATTTCAGTCCAGTTGATCTAATTGAATACAACAGATACTTTAAAAGTGGTCCACATCTGCTCAGTTTCTTTACCTAGAAACAGTTCCCCCCCAGTCTATAAGCAGGAGCGATTCCTTTAAAAGCATAAAATTAGCTTTCCTAAAGTTAAGTTTTTGTTAAGCCAGTGCACTTAGTTTTTTTGCAACCTATATTAAAAGCACTATATCACGGTCACTATTCCCTAAGCTTCCCATTACCTTATCTCCATAATGAGCTCAGGGTTATTAGATATCACCAGATCCAACAACGCATCTTGTCTAGTAGGAACTTCTACCATCTGTGAAAGAAAATGCTCATATAGGAAATTTAAGAACTTATACCTTTAGAGGTGCTGGCAGTTCCATTACTCCAATCTATTTCAGGGTAGTTAAATCCCCCATAACCAGAACATGCCCCATACCAGCAGCCTTCGCCAACTGCATAGGAGATTCATTTCCACCTCTTCCCCCGCATTTGGCGGCTATAAAAATACTCCAAACAATTATTTACCTACCTTCTTGCTTCCTGTACACAGTTCCACCCATTATGTTTCTGCTGTATCGTTTGCTCCCCCATCTATTCCATCTTTTAATTTGGCTTCAATTCCTGTTTAACATACATACTCCTCTCCTTTCTTATTAACACAGTCATGTCAAATAAGGAGTATCCTTCAATATTTACTGTCCAGTCGTGTGTCATTAAGCCATGATTCTGCTATACCAATTACATCATACCTTTCCTTAAACGCTATTATTTCAAGTTCGCCGGTTTTTCCAGCCAGACTCCTTGCATTTGTAAACATACATTTTAGATTATCAATTGATTTACTTCCATACATGGTCGTACATGCCTCCTTATCCTCTATGCTCCCCCCTCCCCTTCTCCTCCCTCCGTTGTGTTACTAGCCCCCAGATCCCTAACTTCTCTATCTACCCCTGAGTAGTTCAAATAACCCTCCCCCCCCATACCTAGTTTAAAATTCCTCCAACCCCTAGCCATCTTCTCCCCCAAAACAGCTGCACCATCATCATTGAGGTGCAATCCGTCTCTACTAAAGAGCCTGTAGCCAACAGAAAAATCAGCCCAGTTCTCTAAAAACCCAAACCCCATCTCCTTACACCACCCTCCACGCATTTTACTCTGAGCTCCCGTTGTCTCCCTAGCGTAGCACTGGCTGCGGTACTATTTCTGAAATCACTACCCTGGAGGTCCTTGCTTTTAACTTGGCCCCTAATTCTTGGAAATCATTTTTAAGGACCTCACCTCCACCTTTGTCATTGGCACCAATGTGAACCAAGACCACCGGGTCACTCCCAGCCCCACCCAATAATCTGTCTACACGATCCACCACATGTCGAACCCTAGCACCAGGCAGACAACACACTGTTCGGCATGTAGGGTCTTGGCGACAGATTACCCTATCTACCCTTCTAATAATGGAGTCCCCTACCACTACCACCTGCCTATCCTTCCTAACCCCCAGTTCGCCCTCCCTTGTATTGGAGATGGCCATCCCCTGGGTGCTCAAGGGAAAGGCCCGCTCCATACATACTGCTTCCGAGCCATCGTCCTCCACATCTTCACCTAAAATGGCAAATCTGTTGGGATCGACCAGCTGGGAAGAAGCGTCCCTATCCTTCCGTCCCCTACTTCCCCTGGTGACCCTTACAAATCTATCTTCCTTCTCCACCTTATCTGCCCCATGTCCACCCTCCAGTTTACTGTCCACTGCCAGTACCTGCATTTCCCCCAGATTTGCCAAGCCCTGCAATGCTGCAAGTTTACCCCTTAGATTCTGGACCTCAGATTCCAAATGGGCAACCCACTCACATCTGATACATACATAGGTCCCCTGGGGCGGCTGCTCCAAGATCCCATACATGCGGCAGGATGCACATTGCACGGCCCCAACAAAACTGTCCATACTAAACAGCAATACACACCAGAGACACAGGAACAGCAATACACAGCAGAGAAATTGCAATACACTATGCTGTATAGACTGGGTTCCCTATGCTGTATAGACTGTTCTCACTATGCTGTATAGACCGTTCTCCCTATGCTGTATAGACCATTCGCCCTATGCTGTATAGACCGTTCTCCCTATGCTGTATAGACCGTTTCTCCCTATGCTGTATAGACCGTTCTCCCTATGCTGTATAGACTGTTCTCCCTATGCTGTATAGATTGTTCTCCCTAGGCAGTATAGACTGGGTTCCCTATGCTATAGACCGCTCTCCCTATGCTGTTTAGACCGTTCTCCCTATGTTGTATAGACCGTTCTCACTATGCTGTATAGACCGTTCTCCCTATGCTGTATAGACTGTTCTCCCTATGCTGTATAGACTGTTCTCCCTATGCTGTATAGACTGTTCTCCCTATGCTGTATAGACTGTTCTCCCTATGCTGAATAGACCGTTCTCCCTATGCTGTATAGACCGTTCTTAATCTCCCTATGCTGTATAGACCGTTCTCCCTATGCTGTTTAGACTGGGCTCCCTATGCTGTATAGACTGTTCTCCCTATGCTGTATAGACTGTTCTCCCTATGCTGTATAGACTGGGTTCCCTATGCTGTACAGACCGTTCTCCCTATGCTGTATAGACTGTTCTCCCAATGCTGTATAGACTGTTCTCCCTATGCTGTATAGACTGGGTTCCTTATCTTACAGATCCTGCACATCATCTTTCAAACATCTGTACTGTGTTCCCAGCTTTAGGGATAGTTACAGTGGGAGGATTCCCCAGTCCCAGTGTTAGTAAGCAGCAGTTAGAACGGACCAGTATAGTCAGTGTAAGGCGAGCTGGTTCTCTACCACCAGGGACAGAATGATAAACCATGGTCCGTCCTGCTAAATCAGGGAATGTTGGACCAATGTAATATTGCAGCCGATCACCGAATCCAATCTGCAATAACTGCAACAAATGTGCGAAGCCAGATTTACAGCAGGAAAATTAAAACCAGGCCCTAGCGGCTGCCTAGAAAAACCCATTTCAGAATCCGTTTTCAACATTGCATCGCCACAAAAGAACAAACAAGACCAACAACTGTCCAAACAGGAAGAGGAGACAGGGTTGTAAATGACGTCATGTAAAGGCGCCGTTTCCACGTGGTGGCGACGGGGCAGGTACAGTGCTGCTGCAAACGCGTCTCCTATTTCCTGGTGGATGTAAAACGTTAGTTCCATTGTCTTGCCGGTACTGAGGGTTTAGAATCATTGCCTCGTTTGTCGGCCAGTAATCTGGTCTTGGGAACGGATATTATTTTGTTTCTTTGGCTGTTTGTTGGGCTCGTTATGTAATGTCACCAAGGGAGTAAAGGTATAAGCGTAGCTTACGAAATGCAGACTCCAAGCTGTGAAAAATAGTAGACTTTATTTAACCAAACGTGTGATAGATGTTTCGGACTAACGTCCTTTCTCAATAAATGCTTGAGAAACTACGTTAGTCTGAAACATGTAGCACACGTTTGGTTAAATAAAGTCTACTATTTTTCACAGCTTGGAGTCTGTGAATTTCGTAAGCTACGTTTATACCTTTACTTGGAGCATTGCACCTGGATTGGAGGAGACCAGAAAGTGTAGCCTACCGGGGCGTTTTGCTGCTGGTATTGATCCCTATACTTTACAGTATGTAATGTCACCAGCCTTGTCTTGTATATGGTTCACTAATAACGTGGTGAGCTATACTTGAATTCTAATAGGTGGGCTGTTACCTGCATTCTTATTGGTGGGCTGTTACCTGCATTCTTATTGGTGGGCTGTTACCTGCATTCTTATTGGTGGGCTGTTACCTGCATTCTAATTGGTGGGCTGTTACCTGCATTCTAATTGGTGGGCTGTTACCTGCATTCTAATTGGTGGGCTGTACCTGCACCCATTCCTGGTTTGGGGAAGTGGATGCCCCTTTATATGGATGTCTTTGGCTCCCATTAGATTCTCTCCAAATGTGTTGTTCCTTCAACTCTAAATGTTCAGCTGAATTTGCCATTTTTAAAAAAAATTCTGTTCCTTGGAATCAATGAACCTGTATACTTTGCATATACTGTGGTGGCTCGCCTGGTAAAGTTTTAGAAACACACAGCCCATTGGCTCAAACTACCAGACTTACTTTTTTCGTTTCCACCCAACAAAGTATCTTTGTTGGGTTAGGGGTATAAAGCTTTGCTTTTAGCAAGACAGAGTACCCAAATTTGCAGGCTCAGTTCCCTAGACTTATTTTTAATGAAATCTTAATACCTGCATTCTGTGTTTTACATCCCTGCTAGCTAAGAAATCCATTGCAAAGATTACTTTTCTCTTTTTGTATGAAAAGCAAAAGAAAGTGTTTGTTAGGGACAGGAGCATTTACATATTTTTACACAAAAACCTAATTGAAATCCCCAGATAATACTGCTTACCTATTTCACAGTTGTGACCTCTGTCTTTAAGGTTGTCAATCAGGTTAAACAAGTGTCCTCTGCACAAGAAGTCAAGATGCGAACACGCCAAGAAAAATCAAATGTTAAGAGGTATATTTCATTAGTTATATTGGAGTATAACCTGTGAATTTTTTGCTGTAAATGTAATAGTTTTCTTTTTTTATGGGTAAATGGAAACCCCGTTCCCTAATGCCCAAACACACCAGACATTAAATTTTGAGTAATTATGTTGTTGTTTTTTTTAATGTTATATAACAGTTTTGTTTTTTTAAAGGATACGTACACTGTAAAATCAAATTATGCTCAATTGGAAGCTGCAGGTTTAAAGGGTATCTCCACTGTAAAAAATGACATTGGCTATTATAGCAGTTTATAGCTAAACTAAGTCATACCTGGAATCTTAGGTTACTGTGTTCCTTATGTGCTCCGATCTGCTGCCTTTACACTGTACAGCTGCAAGATTCCTCTGCCTGACATGCCCGCCTGCCTCCTATTCTGCCGACCCGCACGCTCCCGATGGACATGCGCACTAAGTCCCTTCCGTAGTCGGGACAGGCTGACCTTGCTTCTATTGCCGACAGCCAATGGGAACGTAGACGTCACGTTCCCATGGCAACAAGAGGTATCGGCACTTAAAATAGTGGAAACAGATGGGAAAAGAGTGAGAAGTTCGGGGGAACACGAAACGCATGCAAGAAACAGACTTGAAATATGAAAGAGAAACAACACAATCTCACGTTGCCTGCATGGTTAATAACTTTCTCCTTTCCGAGAGCTGCGCTTGGCACTTGGTGAATAGTTTATTGCTGGATCTGAGATGAGGCTTTGCCGTTTCTGGCTTTATACCTTCCCTTCTTTAGACTCCCCTTAACGCAACACCTGGGGGTCTTTACAGCTGGAAGTGGTTCCATCTGATCCTGCCTCCCGTGGAATACTGATAAGGAGGAATTAACTGTGAATTACTTGGCCAATGTAACGTGAGAGGCTGATTCTAATTTTACATCCCAGGTTTCATTTGGTTATCTTGACTCCGTGCCAGATACAAAACATGTTAATATTCATCTAGAAGTTTTCAGCTGTTTTGTCCCTTTTTGCTTTTCCCCCCCCCCCCGCGGGGGGGGGGGGGGGATCGGAGGGTCAGTATAATAGCTGTCAGTGAAGTTGCTCTGTTGCTATGCTATCATATTTCATGTACTGACCTCTGATTGGCTATGGCTTCTGCCTCTGGGTCCTGGCTGAGACTGAGAGAGACTCTGTCCTGTTGTCTGCCTGCTGCTAGGTTGTCAACCATTAGCAGATAATTTATGGGACTTTATTTGTTTGATTTTAACCTCACAGTCTATTTGTGCAAAGGCTTTGCAGGTAATTTGGTATCTGTCTATTGGATAGTGATAGATAGATGATAGATAGATAGGTAGGTAGATAGATAGAAAGAGATACAGATAGAGATAGATAGGCAGGGATAAATAGATTAGATAGATAGACAGACAGGGATAGATAGATTAGATAGACACAGATAGATAGATAGGTAGGTAGATAGATAGAAAGAGATACAGATAGAGATAGATAGGCAGGGATAAATAGATTAGATAGATAGATAGACAGACAGGGATAGATAGATTAGATAGACACAGATAGATAGATAGATAGATAGATTGATTGATAGATATATTGATACATAGATAGATACATAGATGATAGATAGATTGATATAGATGATAGATAGATAGATAGATTGATTGATTCATAGATAGATAGATATATTAGATAGATTGATAGATAGATAGGTAGGTAGGTAGGTAGATAGAAAGAGATAGAGATAGATAGGCAGGGATAAATAGATTAGATAGATAGACAGACAGGGATAGATAGATTAGATAGACACAGATAGATAGATAGATAGAGAGATAGATGATAGATAGATAGATAGAGAGATAGATGATAGATGGACAGATCGATAGACAGGGATAGACACAGATAGTTAAACAATTTTTTTGTATTTTGTGCAGGTACAAACAGGAGGAATTCCTTGCTTGCATGTACCTAATGTACGATGTTCATGTGCAGTGAGTCAGTGATGCTGAGGATGGTAGACCCCCGTGCACACTTCACTCTCTTTACTAGAAGAGTCCAAAAGTTGTGCAAGAGATAGTCAGACAGACCAATAGCCCCCCCCCTGCAATACAGCTAATGACACTCCCAGCATCCCCTCTGAAATACACCTTCTGTATCCCTTGCAAACACACACACCTCCCCCCCCATTTAATTCCTATAAATTCTATTACTTTTGCAATTGTTAAAAAAAGTTTCCATACATAAAGGTGTGTGGCTGAACCTTATAACTTCCCCCCTCTGTCTCTCCCTGCACTATCAGCTGTGAATAGATTGTGCAGAGACAGGTAGAAAGGCTTTGTTTACATTCGGCATCACTGGGGTCAAGGGGGTGTGGCAGAAATCATGAATATTCATGTGATGATGCACATTGACTGACAGCCTGCCCAGCACAGTAGCAGAAAGGAACAGAACTTCCCCTGGCTACTGCAAACAAACAGAGGACTTTTTTGAGATAATAAAGGTAGGAGGGGGGTTGGGGGAAGGTGTACTATCAGATAGATTAAAAAAAAAAACGTTTTTCCATCAGTGGAGATACCCTTTAAAAATACTGTTGCCTTATTTTTTTTTCCTAAGCCCCTCCAGAGCCTACTTTTGTAGATTCAAAGTTGCTGACATCTTGTTTCTCCTTAGGTGAATGATTAGCTCTGCCCCTCAGATTTTCAGCTACCTCCTGATTCATCAGCCTCAATTGGTAAGGCCCATTCGCTGATGCACGCACGGAGCAAACGGGCCTTACCAATTGAGGCTGACGAATCAGGAGGTAGCATGGCAAAAGTATTTTTAAAGCTGCAGCTTCCAATTGAGCATGGCTTGATTTTACATAGTACTTTATCTTTTTTAACCTATTTCTAACTTGTGACCTTTCTGCATTTAAGGTTCTCTCACATGATAAAGGACCGTTCACTGCGCTCTTCTTGGGAAGTCAAGATGCGAGGACGCCAGGAAAAAAAAATGCTTAAGGAATTAGCAGTACAACTTAAAGAAGAGAAGCAGCATAAGATAGATGTTTGTATCCCTCTTCTTAATCAAAAAACAGTAACTCATGCATACCAACGACTATCGTACCATGAGTATTATGCCTGTCCAAGAAGACCTCTAAATCTTATTTGCCAAAACAATATTTTTTGCCTGACATCATTCAAAAGAGACTCCGATGTCTTCTTACACAGGCTGACTATCTGGGTTTACAGTTAGTAACTGTGTCTGTGTGGGCATGTAAATTGTTTTTTTCTTATGTACTGGTGAGCATGGGCATGGTTTGAGTGGATGGAGAAAGCTGTACTTTTTGTTTAGTTGAGGGATGCTGGGATTTGCGTGGACTGTTTGATCTTAATAGACTTTTTCAACACTAAATAACTGCGTAAGAATAATCAGAATTTAAGTTTGCGGTCGTATTATGTTTCCATATTATTTATCAGACCTACCCTAACTGCTGTAGTAAAAATTTAAAAAAACAAACTATCTGTTCATTGATTACCATTACTCTCATAGGTATCATAGAATTCTGCTTCTTCTTAAACTTGTTGTAATATCCATTAGGCTGCTTACATATGGGCAGGCAAAAGTCCATAAAGCCCCTCACCCGTCAATAAATGGTTAAGTAATCTATTAGTTGCAAATTAAAGTACCCACACCCCTATTTCGACCAAGCAACCATGCGGTACATTAAAGACTGCAGGATTGCTGGTAATTTACAGAGGGGAATGATTTTGCCTAAAAATAAGTTAGGTGCGTTTGGTCATGTTGCAGTTTTGCAATAAAGGTGGACTAAATTTGAACAATTTATTAAACAAAACCTGGCATTTTGTAGGCTTTCCTTCTAGTCAAATCAAATTCAAACAGCCATTCTATGATTTTTCATGATCAAGTCAAATCTAACATAACTTTTACTTTTTCTATTAGGAGAAAAAGAGACGACGGGAAGAAAATCTTAAACGGCGTCTTGAAAATGAAAGAAAAGCTGAAGTGGTTCAAGTGGTAAGGGAACTTCTAAAGCTTAAAAATGGAATGGCACTCTAACTTAGCACATATTAAGCTACTATTAATGATAAATCTTCTCTTTTAGATTAGAAATACAACCAAGCTAAAGCGTGCCCGTAAGAAACAGCTGCGTTGCATTGAAAAGAGAGACACGTTGAACATTTCTTTTTCTGGAAAAATAAAAGCAAAAAAAGACACTTCTGCAAAAGGACATTCACAAAAGAAAATCGCAGTTTCAAGTTGATTTCATGTTGATATTGCCTTGCATTTATGAATTTATATATTTTTATGTAGTTGAATTATGAACTGCTAAAATAGACACGTACATTATATTCAATGCATCAATTTAAAGTGAACAACAATAGTGTATACTACAGGCTTATTTATAAAGAGGTTCAGACATTGCGCTGTTGATTTGCAGCAACCAGTACAGAGGATTAACAGCATAGGCAAAAGTTTGCACCTCCGATTAATTAAGCCCCATACTGTGCAGACAAAAAAGGACAGGAAACGATCACAATGCAAATAAACAAGCCACAATATACAGAAAGCATTGTACATGTATATTGCAGAAAACAAAAGGCAAAGCTTAAGAAAAAGAAATAAAGCACCTTTATAGAAGCCAGTAAATAATATTTTTATTAGATATCAACAATATGACAAAAAAGCTTTATGACTCTTTAAAGGGAAACTGTGGTCTCCATAAAATCGCATAAGGGCATACTCCTAGCTTTAAAATGACTACATGGTTTAAGCTGTAAATGGTTATGTTTGGAAAGACTGCAGCTAGAAGCATTTTGAAACCTGAACTGTGACATCACCAGCACCTTTGCCATGACCCTCATTTCTGGATTGAGCATGCACACTTGTATACCCGTATATACTCGAGTATAAACCGTCCTGAATATAAACCGAGGTGCTTACTTTTAACTAATAAAATAGGAAAACTGCTTGACTTGAGTATAAGCTGAGGGTTGACTTACTCCCATAGGAAGCTCCATAGATAGTTCCATAGAAAGTCCCATAGATGGTTCCACAGACAGCCCCATAGAAAGTCCCCCCCATACACAGCCCCATAGAAAGTCACATACACAGATGTGCCCTGCATACCTTTCTGTGTAGCCTGAACACTTAAAGGTCAGTTTTTTTCCATTTGCCTTGCAGTCTGGGCTGATCTGAGTGAGCAGGACAACAAGTGCCTAACCCACTGAAATCAGAAAATCAAAACATACTTACCGAGATTTTCTTTTCCTGGTCTGTAGTACGGCAGTGGAAGTGAATGGGTTAACTTTCCCCTTGATATGAATGACAGGACCTCTTATCCAATAAATAGCTTGCTCCTCCCCTCTGGCTCCATGTCTTTGACGACTGTGTTATGAAGCTAATATCTGTATTATGGGAGGGAAAAAACCCCTTCCACTGCCGTACTACAGACCAGGAAAAGAAAATCTCGGTAAGTATGTTTTGATTTTCTGATTTCCCTGGTCCTCGTTACGGCAGTGGAAGTGAATGGGTTTTACAAAGCAATAACATAAAGAAGGGAGGGATACTATTATTTTGCACTATAACTATTTATTTATGTTTTGACGCTGAGTCTAGGACTTTTAAGCCAAACTCTGACTTTGTCCTATTCATCACGTCTAATTTATAATGTTTTACAAATGTTGATGCATTAGACCAAACTGCTGCTTTGCATATTTCAGATATAGGAACTTTAGCGGAAAAAGCCCAGGATGTCGATACTGCCCTTGTCGAATGAGCCGTTACTTTGCTTGGCTCTTCCATTTCTGCCTGTTTATATGCTTGCTTAATGACCTGTATGATCCATGCCGATATGGTTTGTTTGGCTGGCTGGAAACCTTTTCTTTGTCCTTGGAATAGAACTATTCAATGACTCCGTCTTTCTGAATTCTTCTATTCTTTTAAGATATTCTTTTAAGATTCTACCTACATCTAGTAGGTTGTCTGAGTTGTCTCCCTGTAGAAAGGGTAGCACTATATCTTGGTTCAAGTGAAACTTAGAGATTACCTTAGGGATGAATCTTATATCTGGTCTCAAGATTACATTGTCCTCTTGAAAACTTAGATACTGAGGAGATATCTTTAGTGCGTTTATCTCTGATACTCTTCTAGCCGATGCCACTGCTATTAGAAATAAAGTTTTGAACGTAAGATTTCTAATGTTTGACTGTTCTAAAGGTTCAAATGGATTATTTTTTAACATATTCAACACCAATGTTAAGTCCCAGGGCGGAACCTTGTTTTGTATTGGAGGTTTTATGTGTTTTATTCCTTTGAAAAATCTCACCATAAGTGGATCCAGCGCCCAGTTTTTGTTTTGAACTGCTGATAACGCTGATACTTGGCGTTTTAGGGTAGCCATACTCAATTCCTTTTGTAATCCTTCTTGCAGGAATTGTAAAATTTGCTCAATTTTAGTAAATTTGGCTTCAATAGATTTACTTTGGCACCACACTTTAAATTTTTCCCATGTTTTATAGTAGGAATTAGATGTCGATTGTTTCCTTGAGGCCATTAATGTTTGAATTACTTCTTCTGACAGACCCCTACTTTTCATAGGGCTGGCTTCAGTTTCCATGCCGCTAAGTTTAACTTGTGTATTTCTGGATGGACCAGGTTCCCCTGTGTCAGAAGGTTCTTTATTTTTGGTAACCGAATGGGTGGACATTGGGCTATTGATTGTACCCAGGAGAACCATGGGCGTCTCGGCCACCAAGGTAGGATTATGATTACTTCTGCCTTGTCTTCTTCTATTTTCCTCAATACTCTTTGTATCATGGATATTGGTGGAAACACATACATCACCTGAAATGACCATTTCAGGGAGAAAGCATTGGTTGCTAGGGCTTGACTGTCTGGTTGCCATGTACAGAATTTTTTTACTTTTGCATTGTGTCTGGTTGCCATTAGGTCTATCTCTGGTAACCCCCACTTGCTGACTATCTGATTGAAGATTGTCTGGTTCAAACTCCATTCTCCTGGTTTGACTATATTCCTGCTCAACCAGTTTGCTTGGACATTGTTCTTCCCTGGAATATGTATCGCTCGAATATATTTCAGATTCTTCTCGGCCCAGTTCAATATCTCTGACACTTGTTTCCATAAGTTCGCACTTCTTGTTCCCCCTTGTTTGTTTATATAACAGACTACTGCCATATTGTCTGATTGTATCTGGATCGCTTGTTTGTATATTATTAACTTCAATTTCACCAATGCTAAAGCTACTGCTTTCATCTCTCTCAGATTTTGATGTCTCTTCCGCCATTCCTTGTTCCATTGTCCTTGAATCATTTGATCCTGGCACACCGCTCCCCATCCTGTGGGGCTTGCATCCACAGTAATTGTGATCCAGTAAAAATGGTAAATTTCTATTGGTTTGAAGTTCTTGTTGCATGCCCACCATTTCATTTGTTCCATCACCTGTTGAGGTATAGATATGATTTGTTGTGGATGTAATTTGGTATTCCATTGTTTCAATAGCGTTAACTGTAGAGGCCTTAGATGAAATAGAGACCACTTTACTGCATCTGTAGTCGCCACTAGTTTCCCCAGTACCTTTTGGCATACTTGTGCCGTCGTCTGTGGAAATTTCAGAAAACTCAGCATCTCTTTTACTATATTGTGCTGTTTCTGAATTGGAAGGGCAATTTGCAGACTCTGTGATTTGATTTGGACTCCTAGAAATTGAATTTCCTGTTTTGGTATTAGTATTGACTTTTCCCAATTTATCTTCCATCCATGACGGACAAGACAGGAAATAGTCTCTTCTAAATGAAGAAGGAGTATTTTCTGGTCTGCGGCTTTGATTAGTATATCGTCCAGATATGCATATATTTGGACTTTCTTCAATCTTAGCCATGCTACTAGTGCTGCAAGTATTTTTGTGAATACCCGAGGAGATGACATCAGTCCAAACGGTAAGCATTTGTATTGGTAGTGTTGTTTCCTCGAAATAAACCGTAGGTATTTTATGTGTTTGTAGAATATTGGAATGTGGTGATACGCACTCTTTAAGTCTATTTTCACCATCCAGTCTCCTTTGTGAATTTGTGCCGTGATTGACTTGAGTGTCTCCATTTTGAACTTTATTTTTTTCAGACTTAAGTTTAAATATCTCAGATCTAAAATCGCTCTGAAATCTCCTTTCTTTTTCCGTAAAAAGAGATATGAATAAACTCCTTTTCTTTTCTCCTTTTCTGGTACTTTCTCTATTATTCCTTGTTGTAGTAGATCCGTTATAATCTTTTTTAGTTCTTGTCTTGCTACTGATTGTTTTGGTGTGGATGATTCCACTACTCTGTTTTTGCTTGGTATTTGTAGAAATTCTATTTGGTACCCTCTTGATAGCGTCTGTATTACCCATAAGTCCGTCGTCGACTTTTTCCATTCCATCACAAATTTCGACAACCTTCCTCCCAATTTGTGACGGTGTGACTTGTCATAAAGCTCTCCCTCTTCCTCTATTACTTTTGGCATCACGAAAAAGAGGTTGCTCAGACTTCCAGTTTTGTTTTTGGTAAGTAGAACGGCCTGGCCTATATGACTTAGCTTGTCTATAACTTAAGTTTGATGAAGTAGATGGAACTTCTCTTCTCCATTTTCTCGTTGTTGTGGGTAACGTTTTCTTTATAGAATTTTTCTCGATAATTTCATCCAATGAAGGACCAAACAAATATTTCCCTTCAAAAGATAGATTAGTCAATCCTTGTTTAGACAGATTATCTACTTGCCATTGTTTCAGCCATAATGCTCTACGAGCTACTGTTGCCTGACTCATGACCTTAGCGTTTAACTTTATCGCATATAGAGATGCTTCTGCTATAAAATCATTTGACAACTTAATGTCATGAACCATTTTGCTTAGGTCTTCCCTAGGAACACCTTCCTCTATGGCTTCTTCTAGTTCTCTGATCCATATTCTATTAGCCCTTGCCATACTAGTAATTGCTATCGATGGCCTAATGGCTGATCCTGCTGATACATATGCTCTCTTCATTGCCGCCTCTTCCTTCCTTTCCATGGGATCCCTCAGGGATGTGACTTCTTCTGTTGCTAGCACTACCCTTCTTGTAGTCTTAGCAATTGCCGTGTCTACCTTTGGTGCTTCATCCCACATTTTACATTCCTGTTTGGACAAAGGGTAGACTTTAAAGACTGATTGAGGGATATTAAACCGCTTATCTGGGTTTTGCCATTCACTTTTAATAATTTCATTAATGTGAGGATGAACAAAGACTGTTGGTGCTTCAGACTGTTGATCTCCAAACATCAAGTCTTTTTGTTGTTCTTCCCCTTTATCTGTTACTTGTAATGCTACTTTCATTCTATTTATTAGATAATCAGCGGTTTTCTGAGGTAATTTCCTCCACAGGCTCTCCTTCAGAATGAATTTCTCCTTCAGATTCATCTTCTGACCTCTCTCCCTCTATGGGCTTGGTGATCCCATATTCTTTAAACATATCAGTTACCTTTTCCAGAGTCACTGCAGATACTTTTGTTATCATTGTCTCCATTGAAGAATCAAATACATTTTTCATTGCTGTGTGTATTTGTTCTTGTGTGACTGCCGCTGATGGGTTCACACACTCTTTACATAGTTTCTTTCCATGTTCTGCTTTCCTATCACACAGGACACATTCTCTCAATGTGGATTTAGTTGGAGTTTCTCTTCGTCTTTCTGGAGAGCTGATAAAACCAAAATAAAAAAGAAGAAATAGTAAAAATGATTTTACTTTTGTTTTCCTTTAACCTTCAGCACTCTCTTTAAGTTGCTCACCCCCTTGATCTTGATCTCTGTCTTTTTGAGGCACTCATGATGAAGCACTAAAAACAGACAAACAAATTAAGCTCATTACAGAAACTTTTCAGACCTGTACCTGACTCAGGAACAGAGGTTGATTTACTCACAGCATTACAGACAATAGAGATCTTAGGCAGCGGAATACAAACAGTCCAGACTGTGGCTGGTTGCTAGAAGCGTTTGATGCACCAACTCCGGTGTTTTCAGCTTCACAGCTGATTCCCCGCGTTCCCGCCCGGCTATTTAAAATTTTGCGCGATGACGTCATCATCGCGCGCCGGATACGTGACGCGACTTCCGGACTACCGTTCCGTGTGCGGAAGTAACGGCCCCGCTCAGCCTACCGTTCTCAGCTCTTACAGGGAGAGCGGTCTTCAACTGGATAGAGAGGCCAGAGACCAGTTGGCTTAATGAAGAGGTAAGGGGGGAGATGCAGATTGTCCTTTATCATTCACAGGAGGAAAAGACATGGAGCCAGAGGGGAGGAGCAAGCTATTTATTGGATAAGAGGTCCTGTCATTCATATCAAGGGGAAAGTTAACCCATTTACTTCCACTGCCGTAACGAGGACCAGGGAAATAAAGATGATTCTCTGTGTTACAGGGTACAGCTTTTGTTTTCCCAGGGCTTATGTGATTTTGTCCAGCAGCATCCAGATCAGCACAGACCCGAGTATAAACTGAGGGGAGACTTTCAAGATGATTTTAAAGTTAAAAAAATTTGGTTTATACACTAGTATATTTGGTACTACTGCTGTGACAAAGCAGCCTCATTAACCCTGTCCCCAAAATTCTTAAAGGATATGTACACTGTAAAAACAACTTGAGCTTACTGGATAGCCGTGGCTTTAAATATAAATGTGCATAATTTTTTTTTTTTTTTTTTTTTATACTCTCCCCCCATAGCCTACCTTTACCCCTTGAATGTTGCTGACTTCCTCCTCTTCTGAAATGGCGTTTTTTAGCTCCGGACCCACAATGACATCACACAAGGCTATACAAAGTAACTTTAAGAGGAGGATGAAGTCGGCAACATTCAATGAGTAAAGGTAGTCTATGGGAGGGGAGTGGGGGGAAAAAAATCATACATCTATATATTTAAAGCCACAGCTATCCAGTAAGCTCAAGTTGTTTTTACAGTGTACATATCCTTAATTTTTAAAGCTCGCCACAAACATTAAAGGGAGTTTTTTTCTCTCTCCCTAAGGGCACAGCCACACTGCGCCATAAATGCAATCGCATGTGATTGCGTGTGCGATTACACTGCGTTTGCGCATGCAATTTTTTCATTAGAGATACGCATGCAATTGCGCTTTAAAATGGTGATCGCATGCAATTACGTATGGCAAAAGTGCATTGCAAGCCTGTTACAAGCTTTATAAAAGATTCATTTTTAGCGGGTAATGTTAAAGGGCATGTTCACCCCCACCCTACAAGAACTTTTATA
This sequence comes from Hymenochirus boettgeri, assembly GCA_019447015.1. Classification (NCBI taxonomy): domain Eukaryota; kingdom Metazoa; phylum Chordata; class Amphibia; order Anura; family Pipidae; genus Hymenochirus; species Hymenochirus boettgeri. The sequence continues at coordinate 106,139,567 of CM033475.1, read as the reverse complement.
CATAGCTTAAGTATCTGCCAAACAATATGCACCCTTCACCCCAGCACATCTGAGTCCAGAAATCTAACCTTGAACTCCGACGCTAACTCGTTGGTCTCGGACGCATTGCAGCAATCAGTGCAAAGACTGCACTACTCAACTGCTATATGGCTGCAGAAGCTAAACATAGAGATTATAAAGCCGTAAAGGAAGTGTCAGAGCAGTGAGGGGCCAGATCAGTTTAATATAAGATATTTGTTCTTTGGAGCCTTGGGAAGAAAGGTAAGTATTACAAAGTATGGGTTTTGAGGTGATTCTTAGGCTAAATCTAAAATGTATTTTGGGTGTTGGACATGCTCTCTAATATTAGTAAAAGATAAAAAAAAGGTGAGATAAATAGTTACTTGCAATCCAATAAAAACATTAATGCACCTTAAGTTTAGAAACTTATCCAGCCCAAGTTATTCAATGAACTTGCCATTACCACATCTACTGGAAGACCGCTACACCTTTTTCAGTATAAAGAAACCTTTCCTAGGCTGAAGATGAAACTACTAATATTAAAGGATGTCCACGAGTCCTCTGAATTACCTATTGGTGAACAATGCACTAAGGGGCTAGGCAACACTACTGTGCTTTTAAGCGAGATCCTACCACACTTTTAAAAGCGCACAATAGAGTTTGGCTATGGGGTGGCCAGATCATGTCCGTTGGTGTCTGCTGCAGTGTGATCTGCTTATCAGCACATGCACTCACCATTTTTGGTGCAATTCACATGCGTTTTAATAAGGGCAAATTAACGAAATCAAACACTCAAGCGGATAACAATCTGAGGTAACGCGCACACGATTGTTCAACTGCTCACTTTGTAGTATACAAAGTAATTATATAATTACCCTTTTTCACTTTTATTTGAAGAATGGATGTAAAGGAGCTTCGTCTTACCTCCTGTTCTTCAATTAATCCAACAGGAGCCAGGAGGGATTGCGGGTAACTTCAATATGTTTTGGCAATTAGACAGATGAGAGAAAGACAAGACAGAAAAATAGGGTGTGGGCTCAATTCCCAATATGCATCTCAATTTTCCAGAGAAATCCGCTAATATTCCATGTAGTACAAGCAGTAAAAACGTCATGAGGAGGGGCAACAGACCACAGTCTGTATATTTAGCGATAGCGCACCTTTAACAATCGGTTTAGCGATTGCTAAAACGATTGTTAACCTGCAATACAAATCTTAAATCTACGACCATAATCGTAGATTTACGATCTTCATTGAATATCATTGTGGTAGTTTACCACCGCATGGTATTCTATGACCTTTTTCGTAAATTAACAAACGTTCAGATTAAATGTACGCTTGCGGCCGTACGTTTATGGCCACCGTCGTAATTTACCGATATTGCTACCGATACCGTGTGTTTATACATATGGCCCAATGTGGACCGAAAATGCTAGGTCAATTACAGCCTTTCCTAATAATATTTTTACATATTCCACCACGTTAAGAATTTTAGGCCATTAACTCAGCTATATTAAAAGGTACGAGGGGAGTTTCTTTGGGACATTGCTTACAGTATAAATGTGGACACCTTTGTAAAAAAAAATTAGTAAAAGGTACCGCACCATCAGTATGTAGAACAAACATTTTATTGTTGGTCAGGTATAGACACACCAGTTTTATTCTCCAAATCCTTATATCCAGTTGCTGAAGAATTGTTTGAAGAGAGGAGACTCATTTCCCTCAGTCACAAATTGAACCTACAAAAAATACCTTAAATTAATTGTGCTTATGATGAAATGTGGATACAAAAACTGAGCATTGAGGGAATTTCACCTGAGTTTTAGGTGAGTAGTTCATGAGAGATATAAACTGATTGGCAGTCTCCAAACTGTGCTCCTGTTCTTCTTTGTTGGCCTTCTTCCCTACAAAAAAAAGTAAAAATATATTGGATCAGCTTTTTAGGGCCATATTTATAAACGTTATCGATAAATTACGATGGCGGTCTACATTTATGCCGAATGTTTGTAAATTAACGAATGTTAATCACTCTTAACGATCGCTGTCGTAGTTTTACAATCGTTATCGTAGATTTGTGATCATTAAAGGCGATCATTAAATCGGTCATTAAAGGTGCACTATCGCTAAAAAGCAACACCGCCTTTATAAATATGGCCCTTAGATTCCCTCTATCACATGTGGTTAACTACACTATGCTGTTTTGTTTATCAAAAGGAAAAATATGTCCTGATGGTAATTATAATAATGTATTAATCATCTTGGAACTGTATGTAGTAAAACCAGTAATGCTGAATTTTCTTTGATTTTAAATGCATCAAACTCCCTCTTTTAAATTTTTGAATAAACCAGTAAAAAATCATCCTAACATCCCAAAATCAGGAAAAAGGAGCCTGAGTCACTCAATGCAGTTAAAACCCATTTATTGGAATTGACTTTGGCTGGCGTTAAAAAGTATCGCAAAAGGTAAGCAACTATGGGGATATAGCATTGCTTGTGGGCGGCTGTGTGGTTAACTCCCGTTAACACCATTGTTGCAGCACCTGCATGTTTAAGTCGCACTAACTGATGTAACATCGGTTAGCATGTCTTTTAACTCCATTTTCTGCCACTGCGCAATGGGCTGTTAGAATTTATACTTGTGAAAGCAACTTTTCCGAATTTTTCACACTTGCCTAGAACTATTTCACAGTACTGTGTGTTTAGCAAAGGTCTGTTTGAGGTTTCCTTCTGTTCCAAACATAGCTATCCAATTTTAATTTGCTTTAAAAAAAAAAGTGACACACAAATATAGGTTTACAGACAGAGGCTTTGCCAAGCCATAAATTAGACATTATCAGGGAGATGCAATATCCTGCACTAATGAGAAAATAAGTGCTAAAATCACGCTAACCTATGTACTAACGTGTTAGTGAAGGTTTCGCACAGCCTGCATCATGTCCCAATTTTTTTTCTTTGCGCAGCGCAAAGCGATGCAATAAATTTTGCGCAGTTTTTTGCGTGACAATTAACGCCTCTTCAATGGTGTCTTTAAAATATGCGCAAAAGGTCACAACTTACCGCTAGCGTTTTCGCAATGTATTAACGGTCGCAAAGTGGTTAATACATTGCGGAAACGAGTGCATGTAGGTTGCGATAGCAAAATGCCATAAATTAGCCTGATATAGAATAATGATTTATCAATGTTATAGTATATTGTTTAATATATATATAAAAATACAATTATAACTAAAATGTGTGTAGACGTGGCATGAATATAGGAGGTATACATGACATAGACCCCTTGGACCTCTAGAAGCAGATGGATAACATGTTTCTTATTAAAATTGTGTGATGTTATTAACTTGTGTCATGTCAAGTTTGTGTATAAGGATGGTCTGTGCCAACAATCAGGGTTTCTCACTAGCCTATCGGATCTCGAGGTTTACCGTGGCTACCAAATATAAAAGGCTACTTTTGAGGGTTAGCTAAAGTAGCTTTGTATACAGAAACTTAGAATATAAAGGAAGTTCATTTTTAATAAAGTTTTAGTGATTTGTACATGTTCTACTATCCATTTTCCAGGTGCCTTATAAGTTAACCTTATTTTACCCTGAACTGTCGGATTTTGTTGACCCATTGACTTGTGGTTCGCTTTCGGATTTTCAAAATTTTAAAGGGCATGTCCACCCCTTTTCCTAACTTTTGGAGGATAGTAGTGCTAGGGGTTTTTACAGGGGGGGGGGGGGGGGGGGGGAGGAAGTGAAGGGCTGCTCTGAGCAAGCCAAAAACCTCTGAGAGGACAGCTCAGAGGTGGAAACTATTTCCCTCGTGGCCAGCCTCCTGGTGGTCAGTTTTTATAACTTTGGGGGGACTTTAAAGGAGATTATTTGCAGCAGGGATGTTTTATGCACTACAGAGTGGGGCTAATAGTGGGTTAAATTTTAGTTTTGGGGTGGACATGCCCTTTAAAAAAAAAATTTTTTAAATGTTCAAAAGATAAGTGTCATTTTTGTCACTTTTTCATCACAGAAAATATCACATGGTTATACAACATTGTAATCTGTTCTTATGCCTAGTGTTTTAAAGAGGACCTTTCTGTGATCAATTTATTTTTAGCTTGATATGACTTATTGCCCTGCATAAGGAAATCTGCCTGTGTGAATGACAGAATGGTACATCATAACAGTCTAATAACTTTACTGGTAAAATGCACAGAGCAAAAGTGTCCCAAAAATGTTTATTGGCTCTCTAAGGTAATATAATATATGGCTGCAGTTAATGAATGCTCGTCATAGAATACCATGCCACCGTAATGGTTTCTATGCGGATCGTAAATCTATGATCGCGTTATCATAGATTTACGATCGTTACAGGTAATTTACGATTGTTATAGTCAGCTAATAATAATGTTTATTTTGTGAGTATCCTCACTTACATTTTGTTATTGCATTGGTCCATTTTTTTTTATAGTGTACCAATACTGTCTCCAGACATATATTACCTTTCCACACATATATCTTTCCAAAACAGTCTAAGATAAAGCAGTCATCAGTGAGTAGCTGCTCTTTATGGAAGAGTGCCCCATCCCCCAAGCGAGATACCTGCATCTGTCCACTTGCATTTGATACCTGTAGTAAGTAAAATATACATATGATATGACTGCAGTGAAGAAATATTAAGAATTGTTAAAGATCAGCAGGGTGAATACCTTGTAGAGTACTGCCCCCCTTGTGTGTCTTTCATCGGCCTCCTTGTCATCCTCAGCGCTCCCATCTCTTATGGTTTCTGGGCACTTTCCTAGAATCTGTAGGAGGGAACCAGCATTAATAAATGTCTGAGGTAATATTTCAAATCTTACCTATAGCTTTTTGGAGGCCCCCACTCTGCTGTTACTGGTTGTGCTTTTAGTGGGAGGGGGGAAGTTTGGTATAGAAGAATTTTCTTTACTTTTAAGGGAATGTAAATGATAACTCAATGTTCAGTCTATTGCAAAGCTGTACCTTTAGATCACACACTGTGTTACGCTTATTTAAAAATAATTCATTATGGTCAGTACTTTTAAATGTAGTGTTTATTGTTGTGCATAGTCACTATTAAGGGGATATTGCAAAATGTCCAAACTTTGGGGCTACTAAGGGCTAGGCCACACTATCGCGTTTTTCTTGCATTTGCGATTGTGCTTGCGTTTTTTCCAGGTCATTGTAAACGAGCCAACGCGTGTTTTTGGGTGCGTTGTGATTGCGCTTGTGATTGCGATTTGCCTTACGCATTTTTAATCTCAATCACGTTTTCCCATACTTAATGAAAATGCATGCATAAGCGCCACAAAATCGCACAAGAAATCGCATGCGATTCCGTGTGCGATTGCGGCACAGTGTGCCCGTGCCCTAAGTGGCAGATGAGATTCAATGCTGATAAATGTAAGGTGATGCATTTTGGACTTAAAAATCCTTGTGCTGCTTATACTATAAATGGCTCTGTGTTAAGTGAATCCCTGTTGGAAAGGGATCTTGGAGTTTTGGTGGATAACAAACAGCTAGAGCCAGCAAGATATTGTCTTGTATAAAACGAGGACATCTTGGAAATGGAAAAGGTTCAGAGAGGTAACTAAAATAATGAAGGGACTTGGGGAGCTTGAACATGTCATAGGACACACTGACATCCCTTAGAAGTTAAGTCTGGAAAGTTTGGAAAGGGTTTTTCACTGTGAGAACGTAAAATATGGAATTGTCGTCCAGGGATATTTCCAATCGCCACTTGGAATTTTCTCCCCTTCATAATTCTGATGGGGTTTTCAGTTATATCAACTGGACTAGAGGTTTAGGATGATATTTATAAAACATTGTTATCGCAAAATAACTATCAGTACCAATAATCCTGTTTTGTGGCTGGTTATCATGGGAACCAGAACCAAGGGTATCTTCAGTTAAAGGAAACTAAAGGTAAGCAGTCATTATAGTAAAATATTGATCGTTATTTTACAAAATCGCCATTGATAAACTACATCACCAGTATCGAAAAATAATAATTTGGTATTTCTGATAACAATATTTTATAAGTATAATCCTTGAAGATGTTTTGCTATTCAGTCTCAATTTAGAATGACTTGTACAAGAATCTGTTGGTAATAAATATCCTGGAATGTTTCTCAATCAGCAAATAATAACAAGCTCTTGTTCCCTCGGCTGTCTTCTGTTGCTGCTCTGTGCCTTTTCCATCTCAGCCAATCACTGACGCTGCTGCCAGTCCGGCCCCTTCGGCTGCTGCTGTGCATGGAAAAGTTATGGAGCAGCAGTTAAAGACAGCTGAGAGAACAAAGGAGGGCTGGTAAGTATACTATAAAGCCTCCCAGAAACATGTACACCTTGCAAGGTCAAGGTTTGGGTGGGTGATTAGTCTATAAACAAATTTAAGTTTGGGGGGGTGGACATACAACGTGAAGAATCGAATTTGCACTGCAATCTTTAAAAGATGCCAAGTGATTGGAAAAGGTGGTGCGTAACACTATTTACGATTAATTCCTTTCTTAGGCCAAGGCCACACTACAACGCACCAAATCGCGCACACAACTGCGAGCGTTATCGCATGTGATCGTGTGCGCGATCCTTGTGCGTACATTTTGCTCATGAGATTTTGCCATTTTCCGTTATGGAAACACATGCTTTAACGTACCAAAAATGGTGAATATATGCGTTACCAAAACGGAAACGTATGCACAATCGCATGTGCTTCGGAAATTGCGGGAATTTTTGCATTCCCGCGATTTCCATTTTTAAAAAGTTGCATGCTCAATTGCGAGCACAAAACGCATGTGCTAACGCGCTAGTGTCCTAGCCCTTAATGTATGAAAAAACAAATAAAAATTACAGCTTTCATATTTCCATATAAACTGCAAGAACTGTTTCACTGAATAATTTTTAAGGCAGTGTAAATGGAAATGGGAAATGTATGGGAAGTATTACAACATCTACAGGGTTATTCAATAAAAGTTCTTAGCGTTAAAAATGGTGCTAATTTTGCCCCAACCAATCAGATGTTAGCATTCAAATGTTAAATAATATCCGTTTGGTTGGGGCAAAATTAGCACCATTTTTACGATAAGAACTTTTATTGAATCTCCCTGCTAGTTTCTGTTTTGGATACCTCTATCATCTCTTCTGGTTCTTCCCCTTCTTGTATGATCTCAACCTTTGCAGCTCCACGTCTTTCACTATCTCGTATTTGATTTGCCAGGTCACGTGCACGGTTCCTTTCCAACATATTAGATTTTGATCCTGACCAAACATAGATATACTTCAAAGAAGAAAGGAACAAAGAGAAGACAAATGAAGTAAAGTTTTATGTTATATCACGATCATGAACATAAGAAAACAATTGGAAAAATAACGAGTTAAACATTTTTGCTTTCAAATGTTAAAGGTGTATTAAGAAGATGGGACGCCCCATGCGGTTGCAGGGTCTGCTACCCTAGTAGTTATGCCCCTGATTACATGTCAAGACTGCCTACAGGTGCAACATTTGTTATATTTACTTTATTACTGTAAGTGAAGGAAGATAAAACCAAGGCTTTGGTTACACAACTGTCTCATTAAGAATTAAGAAGAGTATACCATATTGAACAGGTGTCACCAAAACAATGGTCTAACTTTTAAAAGTCAATGTAAATGATCATTTTGGGGCATATTTATAAAGGTTTGTTAAGTTTTTGCTGCCGTTATCACCACCACTTGAGCCAAATTTGCACTATTTATTTACTATATGACTGAACACAAGCATTTATTCTGATTTTCATTTGTACAAAAAATCAAAAAGTCAAAAGTTCAGTCAAAATGCATTGTTGAAAAGTCGAAATTTGGTGAAAAATATAGAAATCTGTGTAAAGGTTCCCACCCTGCGGTGAATTTGAGTGCATTTTTTAATAGAGATATGAATTTTTATGATTTGATGACTAAGAAAGAAAAAGAATAATATAAAATCATAATTTTATATAGGGGTTCCTCGAGACACGAAAATTGTTTCAAGGTTGAGAAACACTGCTCTAATGCCTCTCCTCTGTCAGTCTATCCACTGGCTGCCTATCACACAAAGGATCCAGTTCAAACTGCTTACCCTATTCTATAAAGCACTTTCTAATACAGCCCCTCCATACATCTCTGAGTTGATCTACAGATATCATACCAGTCAGAACCTCCACTCAGAACCTCCACTCACCTCTACCCATGCTCGCATTCTGGACTTTGCTAAAGCTAGGTACACACGATGCAATAATCCAGCCTGACTGACCGACATTTCAGTGTTTCGGTCGGTAGGGTCGAATTATTGTTTGGTGGATTTTTGTGGCTGCGAACGATCGTCGACTATATGTTCGTCCAAATCGGACAGATCAGAAAATCACAACCAATCGTGCAGTCCTCTATGGACCACAGGATCGGTCACGCCTAACTGTCAGACACGGCTGCTTTTGCCGCGACTGACAGTCCTTCCTCATGGCCAACCGGTCGAAAGCCTTGAGCGGTCGGTCAGGAGGAAAGATTGTATAGTGTGTACCTAGCTTTACACTACCCCTCTGCTCTGGAACACCCTTCATCCATCCGTCCGTCATTCACCCTCCCTTTATATTTTCAAACATAACCTTAAAAAACATTTCTTCAGGCAATCACATTACCCCTCTCACTGACCCAACCCGCTAATCACGCTCCACTGCCAATCTACTTACAGCCTATAGATTCACTTCACATTATGTCTCACCCCTATTTCCTCTAGATTGAAAGCAGGGTCCTTGGGGCAGGTTCCTCTTTCCTATTGTATCACGGTATTGCTGTAAATAACTTATCACTCTGTGTACTTATTTTATATGCATTACCTTTGTATGTAATATGTATGACTTTGTATAATTTATATTAACCTTGTATGTAATGTGTGACTTGTAATGTGTGATTGTAAAGCGCCAAGGAAGATGTTGGTGCTATATAAATCCTTGAAGGGGAACTGTGGTCTCTAAACAAGTGGCTTTTGGTCAAAAGGGCATGCTCTTACCTTTAAAATTACTCTAGGATCATGCGTCTAGCTTCAGTGTATCCATAGTTACAGCTGCATAAAGAGGGTTTTTGCTTGAACTGTTACATCACCATAATTTTGGGGTCTGTCTCCAAGTTTAAGGTTGGAGCATGCCCACTGCTGGGACAGAGAATCATCAGCTGCATCATAAAGCTAGCCTCAAGCCTAAACAGAAAACTTTTTCAGGTTTGTAACTAGCTTCAGAAAAGATTGATTTGTGGGGGTGGGGCTTCTTACACAGAACATCATGTGGCTGTCTAAGAGACTCAGACAAGAAAGACCAGGAACTGTAACTTTACAGGCCTATAAGTTAAGATCCAGAGAAGCTAGAGATCTCGTCCTAGGCTTGTTTGAAAGGTATGAAATAGGTTAAATAGAGAGCAATTGTATGGAGTCTACAGTTACTCTTTATTTATTATAATAATGGTAAATCGATTCCACACGATTTGTGGGTTGGGTGTTAGTGTAAACTGTGGTTAATGTGAGGAGGAAGTTCTAGAAGCTTGAGAAGGACCCTGTGAAGGTCTGAAGCATGTCACAATAAATCACTTGTTGATGCAGTAGCTACACTGTGTGGCTTCCCCTTCCTTGTAATCTTTTTATGTGATATTGTGTAGTTCTAGAAGCATTGTGGACTGGGGAGACAAAGTTAGGCTTAGATTGGGTTGTAGGTCTGCAACTTTGCAGACGGCTAGGTTCCAGTCAGGTAAAGGTTTGTATTTTGCCCATAAGAAGCATACAACAATACTAGTCAATATCAGTAAATTCCAATATCGTATGATCGTCGGCTCATATATGGAATAATTGTTGGCTCCATGGATTTTTAGTGTCCCTATGTCATTTTTTGTGTCCCTATGTTAGCTGTCTGTTTAAATCAGACTGTGTCAGATTAACAGAAACAGTTGCAAATAACTGAGCTAAAACTCCCCCTCTCAGTGAGTTTGAAACTTTGTTGTAAATGCAGAGTGAGAGCCCGGAGAACAGCAGCAGTGAGGCACTTCCTGCTCGTGTCACTGTCACGCCTTTGACTGACAACCACAACCAGGAAGAAAAGACGGGAGACGCACAAGATTGATGAGGGACTAGGTCTTGTAAGGTTCTTCAGCTGCATCTTTGGAAGAGGTAAGAAAAATGGAAGTGGGGTTTGAAGGGGTCCTGCAGCTGTGGACATGCAGTTTTAAAACATAAGGATATTAGATGTCACCATGACCTTACAAATGCGTGGTGTAGGTATGCATATAGTATCTCGTAATGATAACATGTTTCAATCCAATTACAGATGCAAACCTCATTAAAGGGCATGTCCATCCCCAAAACTATAATTTTACCCACTTCTGGCCCCACTGTGTAGTGTAATAAAATCCTTACCTTACATCACTGTTCCAAATGGCTGCCCTGCTATGCCCCTCCAAAGTCCCAAAAACTGGCCACCAGGAGCCTAGCAGAGTCCATATAGGACTCTGCCGTCTGTCTCTCCTCTGGGAGAATTTGCACATTCCCAGTGCAGCCCCCCCTTTCCCTTCCATTTTCCTCTTCCTCCCCCTAGCACAAATCCCCTTTGGGCTACAGCAGGTCTCCCTCCCCCAGCCCCAACTGCTATAATACTTTTGTCAGAAACTCCCCCAAACTCTACTTACCTTACCTCTCTCCCCCGGCATTCTCCACTGCCGGCAGCAGCGTCCGTGATTGGCTGCCTCTCCGGCCCCCGGTCTGGCCCCCTGCTTGCAGTTTCATGCGTCGGAGGAAAAAGGGAAGGTAAGTAGAGTTCGGGGGAGTTTCTGGCAAATCTATTATAGTGGTTGGGGCTGGGGGAGGAAGCCCTACTATACCCCAAAAGTAAGGAAAAGGCGTGGACATGCCCTTTAAAGTATATAAACGCTTGCAACTTTCTGTCCCATTACACAATATGACATGTGTATGAATAGTGGTCAGTACTGTGGGCAGCAGCTGTACTATGGGTGTTAATTGATGTGTTACATGAGACAACAAGGACAATAAGTATGGAGATCATAAGTTATCTTTTGTGCTAATGTGTGGCATCTGTTACTGTGATCAGTTTCACACCTGTCCACAAAAAACTAGCACTTCTGCTTGTTGTTTTTTTTAAAGAAAATTAGCAAAAAGCATACAATTCTACAAAGAACATTGCCAGGAATTCTGCATGCGTGAATGAAATAGTATATATATAGTTCTGAGAGGGTGATATTGCTGAGAGAAAATGTTGTTTAGTTAAAAAAAATATACAGGATTTTCCCTTACATAGATTCAGGAGTGTTTTCAACTGTAATCACCCCAGTAATCCCATTTTCGGGGCCTTGTCAATGGGTACACCAATACAAGTTGGGTACTATTTTGTTTAAGGTATATGGTAGATTGAGTTTTCCTGTTTCCTAGTTTGACTAATAGCTGTGTTTGGGTATTTGCATTTTGATCAAAATGTATGCTGCTCTTAAAAACCTGGGGGTATTTAGTTTCTAAAAATACCCAACTTGTGTGAGCATTAAAATTAACTTGTTAGTTATTCTGCAGTTAATAGTAAACTATAAGATGTGCTTATATTTAACATGTTGGTGAAATTCCTGTTTTAGTTTAACATGTCTTTTGGACAGAAAAAGTGGGGTACAAGTAGGCATGCTCAAATCTGAGACTCAGGGACAGATCAATGGTGCTGATGATGTCATAGCTTACAGTGCTAGCAGATTTCTCCAGGTTGCGCAGTCCTGAGTTTTTGTGTTTATCAAGCTAGCAGCTGTCCAGAAGTGAAGGGTCTGGGGCATTTGCAACACCTGGACCACAGATCGCCTGCGCTAAGTACGCTACCTTGTCTTTGGAACTGTTGTTTACTAAAAGATGGGACAGGGCTGGGGGCGATTCCACCCAGCCTTTCCCTCTTCTGGAGTAAGTTGAGGGCTTTTACATTTGTAACTATTGTTAAACCTTTAACTCCAGTGATCTGTGGTTATTTAGGGGAAAGCTTGTTTTTTTTTTTGTTTCTTTTTAAAAAAGGGCCCTTTTTTAAAACATAATATCAGGCTTCTAGTGTTAAAGCACTCCTCCCTCCCCAAAAAAATTGTATAAAGTTTATGCTTACCTTTTCCAAAGATTCTTCTATTTACAGAACCCGAACCCTCGCTGCTGCCTTTACTGAAGCTGCTGTGCAAGCTCATAATCAGCTCTCAGTGGCAAAAGAGGAGATGTGAACCTGCTGGAGAGGGATTGGGTTCTGTAAGAAACTTTAGGAACATCTTTTAAAAGATCCAATCAGTTGGATCTCATATGTCCAATTTGCTCTCCCTCTTTTGTTCAATCTTTTCCTCTACTTTATCTGTTCTTTCCCTCCTTCTTTCAATCTGCCACCCTGAGAATGTTCGGGACTGTGTGTATCTTGATCTTTGAAAAATGACAGACAGGATCTTGTAGATTCTGTCTGTCATTTTTCAAAAATCTCTCCTGTGTATACCCAGCTTAAGACACTGTACAATTTCAGGTATCTCATCTCTCCCGGATTGTCCGGGAGTCTTCCTCATTCTGGGGTGGTCTCCCACACTCCCGCAAGACCACTCCAGACTCCCGCGACTGAGAGGAGACTCTAGTCTCCTCCTCAGTCATGCCCCCTTTTGAGAGCCATGCCTCCAGAATACCCTGTGATCGCCCCTGACTCCTCCCTAACCCCGCCCCCTTTCCCACCCTGCCCAGAAGCCTGAATGGGCAGGGTGGGATATCTGTGATTTTCTGATCCCATTGCAAAATAGAGATAGAGGGTAGTGATTTCAGAAATACTACCGCAGCCACATGCTACACTAGGGAGGCAACGGGAGCTCAGGAGTATAAATGCGTGGCTAAGGGAGTGGTGTAAGGAGATGGGGTTTGGGTTTTTAGAGAACTGGGCTGACTTTTCTGTTGGCTACAGGCTCTTTAGTAGAGACGGATTGCACCTCAATGGTGATGGTGCAGCTGTTTTGGGGGAGAAGATGGCTGGGGGTTGGAGGAGATTTTAAACTAGGTATGGGGGGAGGGTATGTTGAACTACACAGGGGTAGATAGAGAAGTTAGGGATCAGGGGGCTATTAACACAATGGAGGATGGAGAAGGGGGAGGGGGGAGCATAGAGGATAAGGAGGCATATACGACCATGTATGGAAGTAAATCAATTGATAATCTAAAATGTATGCTTACAAATGCAAGAAGTCTGGCTGGAAGAAACGGGGAACTTGAAATAATAGCTTTAAAGGAAAGGTATGATGTGATTGGTATAGCAGAATCATGGCTTAATGATTCACACGACTGGACAGTAAATATTGAAGGATACTACTTATTTAGACATGACAGAGTTAATAAGAAAGGTGGAGGAGCATGTATGTATGTTAAACAGGAATTGAAGCCAAATTTAAAAGATGGAATAGATGGGGGAGTAAACGATACGTCAGAAACAATATGGGTGGAACTGTGTACAGGAAGCAAGAAGGTAGGGAAATTAATTGTTGGAGTATGTTATAAGCCGCCAAATGCCGGGGAGGAGGTGGAAATGAATCTCCATATGCAGTTGGCGAAGGCTGCTAGTATGGGGCATGTTCTGGTTATGGGGGATTTTAACTACCCTGACATAGATTGGAGTAAGGGAACTGCCAGCACCTCAAAAGGTATAAAGTTCTTAAATTTCCTATATGAGCATTTTCTTTCACAGATGGTAGAAGTTCCTACTAGACAGAATGCGTTGTTGGATCTGGGGATATCTAATAACCCTGAGCTCATTTTGGAGATGAAGGTAATTGGAAGCTTAGGGAATAGTGACCATGATATAGTGTCATTTAATATAGGTTGCAAAAAAGTAAAGTGCACTGGGTTAACAAAAACTTTTAACTTTAGGAAAGCTAATTTTATGCTGTTAAAGGAATCATTCCTGCTCATAGACTGGGGGAATTATTTCTAGTTAAAGATACAGAGCAGATGTGGACCACTTTTAAAGGGATATTAAACTATTACATTTCTAAATCGGTACCTTTAGGAAACAAGTGTAAAAAAATTAGGTCCTCTCCTGCATGGCTTAATGCTCAGGTAAAAAGGGAAATGGAAAAGAAGAAAAGGGCTTTTGAAAACAGAGGGAACAGAACAGGCTTCTGTTCTGAGTTCAAAAGCTGTAATAAAGAGTGTAGGAAAGCAATTAAACTAGCTAAAATAGAAAATTAAATACGGATTGCCGAACAAAGCAAGTCCAACCCCAAAATGTTTTTTAAGTATATATAAATGGTAAAAAGATGAGAACTGAGAATGTGGGACCATTAAATAATGGGGCTGAGGTGGTTGTAGAGGATGCCGAAAAGGCTAATCTGCCAAACCGTTTTTTTACATCAGTTTTTACTGTTGAAAATCCTTGTACTTACAGTAGGGATTGTAATAATATGCAGGGAAGAAATGAGTATTCACATTGGCTAACAGAGGATATGGTACGGAAACAATTAGACAAAGTTAATATCAATAAAGCCCCAGGACCAGATGGATTGCATCCTCGGATTTTAAAAGAGCTTAGTTCAGTTTTATCTAGACCACTGTTTCTCATCTTTTCAGATTCGCTTTGGTCTGGGAAAGGGTCCGCTGGATTGGAAAAAAGCCAAAGTAATACCAATATTCAAAAAAAGTAGTCGTTCACAGCCTGGTAACTATAGACCTGTAAACCTAACATCAGTGGTAGGGAAGGTACTGGAAACTTTGTTACGGGATCATATCCTTGACTTTGTCTCCAGAGATCATCTTATTAGTAGTAGTCATCATGGATTTATGAGAAATAGATCATGCCAGACAAATTTAATTGGTTTTTATGAAGAAGTGAGTAAGAAGTTAGATTCAGGCACAGCAGTGGATGTGGTATATTTGGATTTTGCGAAAGCTTTTGATACTGTGCCACATAGGTGACTAATGTATAAACTGAGGACTGTTGGCCTTGAAGAAAACATTAGTTCATGAATAGAGAACTGGTTATTGGATCGCAAACAGAGAGTGGTGGTAAATGGAGCTACATCTATGTGGGCTAAGCGGAGTGCCTCAGGGTTCTGTACTGGGGCCGCTTCTGTTTAATATGTTTATAAATGACTTAGAAGGGGGCATTGAGAGCAAGGTCTCAGTGTTTGCTGATGACACTAAACTATGCAGAGCTTTGGAAACTTCAAGTGATGTGCAAGTGCTGCAAGCAGACCTAGATAGATTATCAAAATGGGCAGCAGAATGGCAGATGAGATTCAATGTTGATAAATGTAAGGTGATGCATTTGGGATTTAATAATCCCTGTGCCACCTACACCATAAATAACTCTGTGTTAAGTGCATCTGTAATGGAAAAAGATTTAGGGGTTCTGGTAGATAACAGACTTAGCTATAGCAAACAATGCCAGGTAGCAACGGCTAGAGCTAGCAAGATATTGTTTTGTATAAAGAGAGGAATAGATGCAAGAGAGAAAAATATTATTCTCCCTCTTTACAAGGCACTGATAAGGCCTCATTTGGAATATGCGGTGCAGTTTTGGAATCCCATATACAAAAGGGACATCTTGGAAATTGAGGCAGTTCAGAGAAGGGCAACTAAATTAATAAGGGGAATGGAGGGGCTTGAATATGCAGGCAGATTAGACAAGTTAGGGCTGTTTACATTGGAGAAGCGACGTTTGCGTGGGGACATGATAACCTTATACAAATATATTAATGGGCCATACAATGAACTCTTTGGTGCATTGTTTACTAATAGGTCATATCAGAGGACACGTGGACATCCTTTAAGGGTGGAAGAAATTAAGTTTCATCTTCAGGTTAGGAAAGGTTTCTTTACAGTGAGAACGGTGAAACTGTCTTCCAGCAGATGTGGTAATGGCAAGTTCATACTGTGCAGTATTTTGCACCCACACAACTAGTAGCCCCAAGGCTACTATTGTAATATTTTATGACATAGTCATAAACAAACTATTGTAATATTTTATGTCATAAAATTCAGATAGCTTGTTAATGTTCAATATTTTTGTTGGTTTTATAAAATTTTAGCAGATAATAACAGATAACAGTAGTCTCTATCACTTTACCATTTTGCATATATAAGTTTGTTCATTTCACAAACAGTTACATTTTATATCAAAATAGAGTACTATACATATGAAATATTTATATTTTTAGTTACATTTTTCTGGTATATTTTTCTTGTATTATTAAATAATACATCTTGATTTGTTTCAACGGTGATAGTACCATTATTATAAATGGAGAAAGACAGAGAAAAATCATAATTAAAAAGAATAGAACAGAAAAATAAAATTAAACTTTTTGTAACTCATGACTTGCCTCGTGTTTTCATTTATTTTTTAATTTGAGCATTCTACTACAGCTCCTTTTCAGTAGCCAGCACCATGGCCATGCCTTTGGGGAGATTTTGAGGGGTCCTTTAGTCTATAACCCCCAGGGAATTTATAGAGGAAGCGTTATTGAATATTTGCTGTTTACCCAAGAGGTCCAAGAGGTCCATGTTTTAACAAATATATTTAGCGAATCTTGCAAAACATGGAAGATTCTCTCATTGATCATAATATTGTTTATTCTTGTCAACACCCTCGATGTGTCTAATGTTTTTCCCCTCCACTGTGCCCCTATATGTATTTTTACCGCTAACATAATATACTGAATCATTTTATAGTTTTGTTTGTTTAGTTCCGGGATATTGTGTCCTAGAAGCGCTACCAGTGGAGAGGGTTCACATCGCACACAGAGGATTTCTGATATTATTATAAAAATATCCTCCCATAATTTTTGTACTAGGTGGCATTTCCACCATATATGGTAAAAGTCCCCTCTTTGGGTACAGTTCCTAAAGCAGAGTGGGCTTATCGTTGGGAAAATCTTGGCCAATAGTGCTGGCACTTTATACACTCTATACATAACTTTCAGGGATGTTTCCCTCAGTGCTACATTCAAACTTCCCTTGTTTAAATTTTCGTACGTTTCCTCACATTGTTCCTTTGTCAGCTCCATATTCAGATCCGCCTCCCATGCAGCCTGGAATTTATATGTTGCTTTTTCTTCGCTTTGCCATTGGTAGAGTAGCGAAAGGGCGTGTTTCGATGATGTTTGTTTAAGACAGAAATTTTCGAAATTTGTTAGGGCTGTGTTATTTTCTCTAGATGCGACTATTTTGTTTATGTATGTTGAAATTAAAATATATTGAAACTGGTGTCTTGGTGGTGTTGGAAATCTGTTTCTGAGATTTGTTAAATCTATACCATTGTTGTAAAAATGTGCTAGTCTGAATATACCCGTTTTTTCCCACCATGCATATCCCTTTTCTAGATAGGCTGTCTGGAACGTTGGGTCTTGTGTTATATTGAGCATTATTGAGGGTTTTGATATCCATTTATATCTGTTTCTGATTCTCTGCCAAGTCTTTAGAGTAGTTTGTGTGCATGGGCTCATTGGTAATGATAGTATTGTTTTATTGTTGGGTAGCCAGGCTATTGAGTCTATAGTTACCGGGTGTAAAAGATCTGATTCTAGTATAACCCATCTGGGTATATTAGTTGTTTTTTGCCAGGTGATAAAATGTGTAAGTTGTGCTGCTATATAGTATTTGTACAAATTAGGTACTCCCATTCCTCCTTGTGACTTGGGTTTATAGAGTAGGGATTTTGCTATTCTTGGTGGTTTATTTTGCCAGATAAATTTTATTGTTTGGTTTTGTAGTGGATCTAGCCATGCTTTTTGGGGTTTGGGTTCCTTGGTCCCTTGAGTTCCATTAGGTAATTTTAGTTAGTTTGTGGTGGGCTTTTCAGTTTCTTTTTGTTTTTGTAAGGTTATCCTTAGTTTAACCAATATTATTTATTCCTTTTAATTTTTTGAGAAACGGTGATGGTTTCAGTGGTTTAGGTTCAGTGTGCTGGGGTGTACGGCCGGTTGGGATTAGAATTTGCTTTTCATTTATTGTCGTTGTGTGGTACCGGTTTGTGTGTTTCAGGTGCCCGATTTCTCTGTTTCTCTGGCGCTTTGTTGGGTGTTGTGGGTTGCCACATCCTTTGAATCTGTTTGCGCATTGTTCCTGGTGCGATGGGGTCTCTCAAGGGCTGTACTTGGAGTCCATGCTTGGATAAAATTTGGGTGCCATCTTGTATATTGTCCACAGTGAATGATCTGTTGTTTAACATAAATTGCAATTTAAAGGGGAAAGCCCCATCTATATCTTATATTTTGTTCTTGCAGAACTTTAGTGATTGTTCTGAGGGCTCTTCTTTTGGAGAGAGTTTGGGGGGCTAGATCTTCATATATTTGATATTTGGTGCCATTGTAGTCCAAACTCGCTTGTTTTCTAGCCTCCTTTAAAAGCCTTTCCTTTGTTACATAATAGTGTAGCTTTACTACTATGTCCCTAGGGAGGGTGTCTGTGAGGGGCCCAGTCAGTGCCCTTTGGGCACGATCGCATTCCAGACGCTCCTCCGGTTCCTCCGGTAGGAGCGACCTGAGAATGTTGGATGTCACCTCTTGGGCATCTGCAAAGGCCTCCGGTATACCTCTTATGCGGATGTTGCATCTCCGTGTCCTGTTCTCCAGATCTTCTATTTGAAGGGAGAGCTTGTCTGCCGTGTATTGTAGGCCTTCAATTTTGGTCTGTGAGGCCTGTATGGCATCCGCCATTTCGTCGTGTCTGCCCTCAATGTCTGTAAGTCTTTGGCCTATTTCATGGATATCAGCCTGTATCGGTGAGAGGGCCTCGTGGAGTTCCTCCTTAAGCAATTTACGCATCTGTGCTAAAGTGGGTGAAGCTTTGTCGGGGGAGTCTTGGTGGGTATATGGCCCTTCCGTGTCTGGGCTGTCTGGGCCTACCTCATCCTCCCGTTCTCTGGCCTCACGTGGCTTGTGTTGAAATGCCTGGAGGTTTTTGATTGCTCTTCCTCTATTATTATGCCTTCCCGGCATTGCTGAGGTGTCTTTGGTGTGTTCCCCGGCGTTTAGGCATTGGCTTTCTTTAATAGCTTGGTCTGTTTGCTTGTGTTCCCAGGGTTGGGGTGAGGAGCTCTTTCACCTTGCGGCCATCTTTGAGCTGCTCACGAGCGCCCCCACCCAGATAGCTTTTTACCCTATAAATAAAGAAGCCTTTGTCTGCAGGAACTAGTAGTGGCAGGCTTCCCCTTTAAGCCTTGTGCTATTCACCTTCATTGTCTTGCCTGTAATACAGCTCTATCCTTTACTAACAGAATTGTGTTTGTCACAGTAAATCTTTTAAGCTGTTTAATTATGGAATTATCAAATTATTACTTTGAAAATCCCCATATTCTGTTTAAAAGGGGGGTAAAGCCTAATTATCCAAAATAAATAATTAAGTAAAGGTAGCAGGAAAAAGTTTTAATATAGGAATGTATCCCTGAAGTATACTATACAGTTATAGGCATATAGAATCACATAAAGATAATAAAATAAACCCATATATACACACAAAAGAGATTCGTCATAAATCTGCACAATTCGCTAAAAGCGTAAATAAAATGGTAAGTATGGGATGGTATATATAAAAGGAAGTCCTTATAATGACAAAGTCCCAATGTTAACTTATTAAGACAAGTGTTCCAGATAATAAGAAACATTGTTTGAATAAAAATTGTTGAAATGGATCCAATAATTTGTTATTATAGTCAGCTGAATGTTGCTGCTTTTCAGAGGGGTGGTGACTATAATAACAAATTATTGAAGTTGGAGCAGAGATTAATCTTTACTTCTGATACATTGTACCCAAAGGTCTTAATGACAAAATTGAATAAAGTCCTTTTCTTTAGAGATGATCTGACTATATTCTAGATATAATTGTTTTTGGGGGATATTGTATCAAATGGTTCATCCCATTCATTTAAATATGTTGCTAATTTACAATTAAGACTATGCCTGATGAAGTTTGTTATAAACGAAACGTGTCGCATCTTTCTTCTATCTTTTATTCATTATGTGATTTGAAAATTATTCATGTTTCATACTGTATTGTTTTGAAATCCATCTTATTATAGATCCTGTCTGAGCCTCACGGAGCTGTTTGTGGGTGTTCCGATCCCCCCGACTTGCAGTTTGATCATGTGACTGCTTCCCTTGCTAGTGGATCTTGGGTATCGTGTCCAGGACGAGTTCGGGAAAGAGCGTACCTAGTCCGAGTATCGGGTGTGGGAGTCTGGCGTCGACACTAAGAGAGGAGTAAGTATGTGGCTACATCCAGTGTGGAGGTGACTGGAGTGTGTGATCCTTACCTGACCGTTCTTTGGATCCCTCGTTGACCCGGTGGTTCGACTGCTGCAGGGAGTGGGGGCCGGTATCCCCTTCCTTCTCAGTGTCTGTTTAGGCTCCATGTGGCAGGTAGATCCATTTTTACAATTTTGATTCAAACACTGTTTCTTATTATCTGGAACACTTGTCTTAATAAGTTAACAATGGGACTTTGTCATTCTAAGGACTTCCTTTTATATATACCATCCCATACTTACCATTTTATTTACGCTTTTGGCGAATTGTGCAGAGTTATAAATTTATGAATTTACCAATCTCTTTTGTGTGTGTATATATGGGTTTATTTTATTATCTTTATGTGATTTGATATTCCTATAATTGTATAGTATACTTCAGGGATAGATTCCTATATTAAAACTTTTTTATTGGTTTATTTCTGCTACCTTTACTTAATTATTCAACATTTACAAAGGGTTTTTTAGGTTTTTTTTTTAAGTGAAGTTAAAGGTAAGAGCCTGATGAAGGGGGCTTAGGACTCCTGAAAGCTTGCTATTTTGGTTGTCTAGTTAGCCAATAAAAGGTATTATAGCTCTAATTTTATTCAGTGAACATACATTTAAATCAGTGAGCATACTTATTTTAAATTACCATACTACAGTAATAGTGCAATATTATGCCCAAACATCCTGATACATTTCCTTATTGTTCCTGTTGGGGGGGGGGGTCCGTGACCAATTTGATTCAACATTTCTCTTGATCTGAATATTAATGGAAAAGTTCGGCAAAAGAACAGCAATATTGTGACGTAAAAGAGAAAATAAAAAGTGTGCTGCAAGTAAGGGATGACATTAGTCAAAGTGTTACCTTTCCTGTGTCCAGGATAAAGCAGTCTCCTTTGTTGAAGCTCTCCCATCTCAACTCTGTTTCTGTAGCTCGGATTTGCTTTCTTCCCCTCACATGATATAAATGATGTTTAGGGGACTCTGGGTCTTTAGATGCATGGTGGAGGCCTGATGAAACACCACCATCCTAATTCAGGAAAGAAACAAACAATTTTATAGTTTGATTTCTTTAAAGGTTGAATGCTGCACAAAAGTACAAAACCCATTTAGTATGTATAAAGTACAATGAAAAAGTAATTCTAGTCTAGTCTAATTCTACACTCATGCAGATGGAAATATATCAATTACATGTGCCATCTCAGTGACCTAATCAGGTTTTGTGGTTAGCAAACCTTTTATTCAAGGAGCTGTGAAACAAAAAAAGATACAAAATTCATTTTGAAATTAAATATTAGCTATTTGAATCCAAATCAAGTGGTTTCAACTGGAAATTCTGGTATTTTCTTTATACTTCCTACATTTGTTACAGCTTACTGAAACAACTTACATCTTACTAAATCTAAACCCCAATAGTTGAGTAAATTCTTGCTCCTGTCTTTTTTAAAATTTCCCACCAACCTATTGCACTTACTGGTCTATTACAAGTTTGCCCTTGGCAGAAGATGCCAAACCTGTTTCTAACGTAAAACCCATGCAGTGTGATCTTCAGCAATACAGTATAGTCACATTTTTTTTAAACCGCGAAATTTAAAAACCAACTGCAAATACTGTGGTTGGCATTTACCAATAGGAAGTTTCTGTTTGTATTTAGTGCAAATACTGTGGTTAGTATTTGATAATCAATATAGTACAGACTTGTAAGGAGTAAATAGCAAGCCTCAGGAAAGATCTCATACACATGGCGGGAAGAATCACTGAACTAGAGACCACAATGGAAGCTCAAGAGGCAAAAATAGTAGAACTGAGCTCCCTAACCCAATGCCAAACAGCAGCCATCCAAACCCTATGGAGTCAAATAGACGATATGGAAAACAGAGGGAGGCGAAATAACATACGTATAAGAGGCATTCCAGAAGCAGTAGAGCCCAAAGATTTATACCCTGCTTTACAAAACATCTTTAACATGCTCCTAGGTCGCCAAGAAGACACTGCTATCGAACTGGAAAGAGCTCATAGAGCATTAGAGCATTAAGACAAAAGCAAGAGAATTCAGAGAAATAGTTTTCAATGGCACGCCAATCTCACTCTACGCCGACCTATCAGTCCGTACTCCAGCAACGCAGAGCCATGAAACCACTGCTGACTGCACTAAGGGAACAAGGAATCACTTACAAATGGATGTTCCCCTTCTCTCTACAGGCACACAAAAATGGAATTTGGGCAGTACTCCAGGAGCCTGAACATTTACCAATATTTCTGAATAAAATGGGCCTTCCGTCTATGGCACTGCCAGAATGGGATACACCCATGACAAGAAAAGGTAAGACATGGCAAATGCCAAAATCAACCTTTCAGAAAAAAACAAATGTGGAAACAAACCAAACAATCTCCACGATAATCAGGTACTTTTTATACATTATTATAAAAAGTTTACCTAGCTCTCTTTCACTAAAAGGGAAAAATATTCTACATAGGTCAATATACTGTTTATACCTAGCCTAAGATCGGGATTATGACTGCTATGGGGATGGTTTGGGACTTTCTACCTAATGGGACTTAAAGGGCAACTGTGGTCTCAAAACAAGTTAGGGTTAAATGAAAGCCTGCAGTATATCCTTTATACTGAGCCAACAATCACATTTCTGGCTGGAGCCTGTGAGAAATTACATTGGAGTGAATGTTCTTCCAGTAGGTTAAGTGACCTCACCTGACCTCTGATGGCCCTTTTCCCCCGGGGAAGAAGCATGCTCAGTTGAGACTTATTGCTGGGGAAATCAGGAAGTACCTGAAGAAAAAATTGACAGTTGAGAAGGGGAGCCTATAAATGCAGACAGGCTGGTCACATGACTACAAGCTGGTCACATGACTAAAAACAGGAAGAGTTCAACCAGGAAGTTACATTGCTGAACCTTTCCAGCAATAACTTCTCACAAATTTTATCTATAGATGTGATTTATGTTTTATTTTGAAGGTACGATGGAAGGCTTTTTATATAATTATTACTTGTTTGGAAGAATTTGAGACCACAGTTACCCTTTAATGGAAGCTACCTCTTTAGGGAAAATATAGTGGGTCATCCCACCAACCGGTTAGAATTATGTTCAATTTGTTGATTTTATTAACATGGTTACACATAGTAATATAAAAAATACAATATGTATATACTCCCTACCCTATCCCCCTACCCCAGGAATGGGAGACTTACAATGGTAGCTCACTATGAGTAACAAAAATACGAAGCTAAGGGTCTGCTTCTTCAATGCGAAAGGGCTAAACTATCTTTAAATATGAAATCAAAAACTGTATAAATCACATAAAGACAATGTGAACATTGCTTTCTTCCAACAGCCACATTTTAAAACTGGTGCCACCCCCACCTTCAAAAACAAATATTTTCCTACATGGTCGTTTAGTAATAATCCGGAATCCAGATTGAAAGGAATGGCTATTGTATGTCACAGCAGATGCCCAATCCAAATACTAGACTCCATAACAGATACTAACAGAAGATTTTAAGCCCTCAAGACCTTAATAAACAATAATGCAATTACATTAGCTAGCATATACTTACCTAACAGCGGGCAAGTTAAAGGGAACCTATACCAAAAAATAGGTTATTTTAAATTGCCCATAACTGGAAACTATAATTATTCCCAACCACCACTGTATAATTTTTTTGTTGACCTGCCCCCTATTTCTTTAGATATCCAATCTAAAACTTCTTATATTTCAGCTGTCAATCAAATTCCTTGCTCTCAAAAACTATTCTTCTGTGAGTAGTTTTACTGTAGCTGGAATGGTGACAGTTGACAGAGTTTTGACAGTTGAAATGCTGTGTGCAGGCTTGACAGTAGGTTTGTGGAAAAAAGTCAGGTCGGGTGGAAGTGGTTAAAAGAGGGAGGTGGGGTACTGCTCATAAACAAAATGTGTGCTGGATTGAAGGCATGCAGTAACACACACAAATCAGAGTAAGTGCTACTAACATGTATTCAATTATAGATTAAGATGAGGCAAAGTCATTTTTTCAGTATATTGTCCCTTAAAGACAGGATTATCATTTACAGATCGCTTTCAAGATTTTAATCAGGGTTTACTAAAAAGTGAGGGATGAATTTAACATAGTCTTGAATCTGCTTGTGAACGTTCTCATTCATACAGGTCATGGTATATCTGTTGTATTTACTTAGATCAGCTGGACTTATAGTTTAGTTCTTGAAGACGTTTCGCTAGTCATCCAACTGGCTTTCTCAATTTAGAATGACTTGTACAAGAATCTGTTGGCAATATAAGTACCCTGTCATATGCTAATTGGGACTTTCCATGGTACTTAATTGCCAATAGATTCTTGTACAAGACATTGTGAATAGAGATAGGATGACTAGCGAAACATCTTCAAGAACTAAACTGTAAGTCCAGTTAATCTAATTGAATACAACAGATATTTAGTCTTGAATCCAAAACCCGCACCCCTTATCGTGATCTAAATAAACTGAAATGCAAATTATTTGAAATGAGATTAGTTGATGGATGGCGAACCCTACACCCTGACGAGAAAAACTATACATTCTTTTCCCCTGTACATTCAAAAGCTTTGTCCCAGGCAGAGAGGCACGGGATTATACGAATAAAACAAGAACCCTAATATCATACGCTCAAAAACAATATCTCCTTATGCCTCTCAATCGACGGTGAGAAAGTGTTCAATAGGGTTAATTGGTCTTTTCTCAAACTTACCCTGCAATAAGCAGGGCTAGGTGACAGCTGCACATATAAAATAATGGATTTATATGGAGACAATTCAGCTAGGATTAGAGCCAATGGTACTCTATCAAACCCCTGTACAATCTTTAATGACACCTGACAAGGATGTCCCCTTTCTCCTTTCCTGTACATACTGTACATACAATGGAACATTTAGCCAATGCCTTACACAATAATCCCAACATACCTGGAATAAGAATAGGGGAATCTGTACATAAGATGGCAATATATGTCAACAATCTATTAATATATGTTCCCGCACCCCACAGCTCTCTTCCAATAATAGTTAAGGAACTACAAATATATGGAATTTATAGCAACTTCAAAGTGAATTATCAAAAATCAGAATGTTTCAATGTCTCCTTAACCAATACAACACTACAACCAGTGCAAGCTAAATTTTCCTTTAAATGGCAATCCAAATCTATTGCCTATCTATTGCCTATCTACAAAACCCAACAGATTTATATAAATAATATGAATTGAATTATACACCTAAGAAAACTTTTCTCCGACTTGGCATAATAAGCTTTATTCCTGGTTTAGTAGAGTCAATATAATAAGAATGGATATACTACCCAGATTCTTATATATCTTTCAAGCAATCCCAGTCACAGCAACTGAACAATTGTTTAACACAGCAAGAAAAGTAATCTACCAATTCATATGGAAGTCAACACATCCTAGAAATAAATACTCAACTCTAACAAGGCGTAAAGAATATGGGTGAATAAAAGATCTCACAAAATATTATAGAGCCTGTCAATTAACACATATTTTTGACTGGATTCATCATCCCAAAGATAAATTATGGATCAACATTGCAACTCAACTGAGCACAATACCTCTAATGTCACTCCCTTGGCTCAAACCATGAAACAGACCACCATCTATAAAAGAAGGATTTTTTTGTAAAACCGACATTAAAAACTTGGGAATCGCTTATTAAAAAAAAATCCAATATCTAACAGACCACATTTTACCCATTTGTATCAAATCAATGCTGGAGATGTAACAATGCTATTGGCTCTCCAGCACACATTTAAAAAAGATTTATTCAGATTTTTCCTCAAAGCAGGACACACAGTTCTACCAAGATTCGGGAAAAAGGCAATAACTCCCCCAATACAAAACTGGATAACAAAAATGAACTTTATAATGTGTATGGAGGAACTTACCTCCTTTATCCACCACAAAGAAAAACTATTTATTAACATATGGACAATCTGGATTCTTTTCAAGGACACCACCACATTTCAAAAATTATCCACCTAGGAGAATTTTGCACCTACTTTTGGTCCTTACTGAACCAAGGTAGATACATATAGTAATATAATATAATGTATATTGATTGCTATCTCAAATATGAAAATTTAAAAATAATTATACTTTGTAAAAATATGCATTTAGAAACGAGTTATTCAATAAAATTTCTTATTGTTAAAAATGGTGCTTAATTTGCCCCATTTTAAACGATAAGAACTTTTATTGAATAACCCTGTTAGTTTGAGAAATGCTTTGAAAACTGATTGGACAAGGATAATATTCCCACAATAAAAATTGAGGATTAAAATATCATAAAAGATCGTCCAATGACTGGTTACCCTCACAACCTATCTAATCCACCCTATTCTTCTCTAGCATTTAACCCACCTCCCGTTAAAACTTCAGCTTGCTGGCAAGTAGAGATGTTCGAAACTATTGAGTTTCCTTTCAAAATTTTCAAAAATTCGAGTTTCGATTTTCGAAAATCGTCTACTTTCGAGCACTTGTCTATGTTTGATTTTCGACCAGCAACATAGACAAGTGCTCTGATGCTAGCCAGCACTAGGTCCTAAGACAACGGTCATGCTGTGAGAGTGGTCATAACATCTTCTCTTTCCAGTGCTATTGAACAGAAATGATGGATAAGTGGAAGAGAAAAGGGTAGATCTAGAGTGGTAAGTATGAAGATTTTAATTTAAAGTGTATGTATACTGAAAAAATGACTTTACGTCATCTTAATCTATAAATAAATACATGTAAGAAGCATTTACTCTGAGGTGTGTGTGTTGCTGCATGCCTTCAATACAATACTTGTTTTGTTCAGGCTCTGACCACTGACCTGACTATTTTCCACATACCAAAAGTCAAATACAGCATACAGCAGACCAATTGTCAAACCATTCCAGCTACAGCAAAACAGCTTACAGAAATGCTGAACCGTAAGGTGTTTCAGATTGGATATCTAAAGAAACAGGGAGCAGATCAACAAAAAAACAGCACATTGATAGTTGGGATGAATTATAGTTTCCACTAAAGGGCAATTTAAAAAAACAAATTTTCCAGTGTACATACACTTTAACCTCTTTAGCAACACTCTAGATGAGCCCCCTGCATAATCACTATTTACACCAGTGGGAGGTTTTCATAGACCCCTTTATCTTTTATGGTAAGCACACAACTATGTAGCAAGAAGACTACTTATAATTTAGAAAAAAAAAAACTTAAAAACATAATCTGTCCACAAACCAAAGGTAGCGCTAGAGCACTTTTTCTTTACACTTACCAGATATGTAACACCACAAGAAAAAAGTGCCATGAATTCTGCACTTTCATTTCCCTGTGTTTCACGGTTCTGAACTGGTTTCTCACCCAGGTGCACATGGAGCTGAGAACTATAAATTGCACCTGCAACTTTTTCATCCACAGAAGTGTCACTGCCTGGAAAGAGAACCTACATAAGTAAAATTGGAATAATCATATTTGAAACACATTCTGCTAATACATGGCAAAAAATGCTAGTTAAAACTATAAAGGGAACGTTTAAGTATAAACTTTGAATTTGGCATGAAAGGCCGTATTTAGGAAGGGAATGTGTATGTTTGTGCTACAGATTTTAAAATTCAATAATGGCAATGATGAGGACTTAACCTTTAAATATGGATGAATTAATATTCACATGAATAAATGGATAGGTCAGTTGGTGTGTGTACCCTATCCATTATTGTGTGTCAGGTTGGAAGTTAAAAAAAAAAACCTTTTTGGTTATTGCTAAAAATTTTAATACCAGATCAGGGCATACTGGTTGTTAATGTGTAAAATACCCTGGGGGAAGGCTAAAACACACAAAAAATTATCTTTATTATAAAAAAATAGTCTAACACATCTGGTTTTGATGGGGGGTTTTTAGCAAAATTTTCAGCTTAGCTAATTTTCTGCATAGATCTTTTTCAGTCTAGTCATATTAACAATGTAAAACACAATGTTGATTTTGCAAAACAGCAAAGTGTTTAAGCAGAGAAATTTAATTTTTCCACTAAATATTTTCCAAATCCATTTTTCCACTTTTCAGCAGGAAATAGACATTCTACATAGCAATAGTCATGTTAATGGAACCTGTTATGTAGAATGTCTATTTCCTGCTGAAAAGTGGAAAAATGGATTTGGAAAATATTTAGTGGAAAAATTAAATTTCTCTGGTTTATAAACACTTTGCTGTCTTTTTATCATTTTTTCTCACCAATGTGCAGCAATGAGCAAAAAATGTTGCATTAAACATAATAATTTTGGAAAGGACAGGAAAAAAGTGTGATGAAATGTCCTCACCACTTTATAAATATGCCCCAAATTGTTACATTTATATCCCCATGATAATGGAAGAGAAATAAAGTTTTTTTGATTGTACACACAGGTATATCTTTGGTTGTGATCAAATCTTGCATAACCATTTCCTTACAGGGGAGTGTATTTAAAAGGTGCATGTAATTTGTGCTTAACCATTTTCCAACTAATCACACAGCAATACAGATTAATTGCAACCAACCTTAAATCTGCCCTCCCCATCTTTACTACACATGCTCCCCCGCTCTAGTCAAGTTTTAGCTTCTGGGAGGGGCTAAGGATAGAATGGTTACATTTACACTAAGGGCTATGCCACACTGGTGTGCTTTTAAGTGTGATCTGATCTAAAAATTACACACTAGGGTGGCCCAATTGTGGTGGCCACACTAGTGCACTGCCATGTGCTTCCATTAGAATGGTAGAAAGTTTATTTTGTGTAGTTGGTTGTATTTTGGATCCTATACTCCATATTCTTGGTTTTCGAGAAGTTTTTATGTTCTCAGTTCTCTACTTGAACCTGCTGAAGAAATTATCTTCCCCCCCATCTCACCATTCCAGACAAAGATGTTAGTGCACTCCGGGGAGTTAAAGACCAAGAGATAAGTATCTCCAGAATGAAAAACACCATGGCTTTCAGAAGGTACAGGGATTAGCTTCATCTTCTCAATTCTAAAAACATGAAGTCCGGGATCTGAAATTGAGGACGGGAACCGTAAATCTCTAAGGAAAAAAGGAGATACAATGATTGTAAAAAGTCAGTGTAATTAGATATTATATTGCCAATAAAGTTTTTAAAGAAAAATAATGCCCAACAAATTCAGGCCGCATGCCGCTCTGAGATCTCTCGTCAGAGGAGACCATAGGGCCATGCTGGACAGAATAGAGACCCTGGAAGAGGAGCACCAGGCCACAAATCAACATATCCAAGTAGTCACACACGTGGTCAATGAACAGAATTATACTGCCATATGGAGGACCTAGAGAATTGTGGAAGGTGCAATAACCTCCACATACGGGGCCTCCCTGAGACTGTACAAGATAGCTCCCTGATGGAGACATTGCTTTCCCTTTTTCATACTATTTTGGGAGATGACCCTCCCCTTAGACATTGTGATTGACAGGGCAAATGGATCCTTACACCCTAAAGGCATCTCCAAGTTTCCAAGAGACGATATTTCGTTTACAATATTTTGCTATGAAAGAAAATATACCCCCAAGGGATCCTTTATACAATTATACCCAGACCTTTCGACACTGGCATGCAGACGCCAGCTACATCCACTCCTGCAGGCCCTTCGAGAAAAAAACCTTACTTACCGTTGGGGCTTTCCATTCCAGCTGATAGTTACACATGATGGAACCACCCATACCCTGAGCTTCCCAGAGGAACTGGAGTCAAACTTTTGTGAACCCCTTCACCTCCCTTACATAGACCTGCCAAAGTGGAAACCAATACCACTCCTTTCAGATGGCCCAAACACACATGGTCCGCTGTCTCAAAACCTAGACTTAAATCTCAACTCCCCAAAAAACACAGACACGCTGAAACCCTAGAATTGAGCACTACCCAGGTCACCACAGACTCACGTCTCATCCCTGGGTGAGATTTCTTCAATTCCACAAATTGACTTTCAGATATGTCTGCCGCTATATAAGACCTGCTACAGCCTGATACACTACAACAACAACAACTTGCCTATCTAAACCAAAAGTATAGGAATAACCTGTTCAGCTATCTAAACTGTTACATAGGCTCGACCCTAATGCAATATCCCATTTCAATATATGGACACAAATTCAAACATCCTGAGAGTTATGGGTACCCCAGAATCAAACATTGCTCGGAGCTCCACCATTTCCCACATTTCTCCTGGTTAATCAAGAAGGATCTCAACATTGAGACTGACTTATCAGTGACTTAATGATCCACATACACTTGTCCACATACACATCTGAGAGCGCTCACATCCTGGGCACATCAAAGCCATATTGACTTGCTCCCATCGAATATACTGATATAATCTACATCTATAACTTTGCTACTCTAGATGTAACCAACCAACCTAGAACTCTCCTCTAACACCCTAAACGCATTCACCCTTACCAGCCCGTGGATTCAATCTCTCTCTCCCTCCTAATAATGTTCATTAACCCTTTACAATGTTTTATAAATGGAGTCTATTTAAGTATGACTAATCTATAATGTTGTTTCAATGGTTTATAATGTTTTGGTCTTTCAATGAACAATAATTTGAAAAGTTTAAAATTACCACAAATGACGTTATTTGATAGAGATTTTAATATATATACATATCTAATCGCAGTATTTCAGGTCTCTCATCCCTAAGGTCCTGCCTAAAATTTACACAATTTATCAACGGAAACCACACAAGTGGTAACCCGTTTGCTTTGGATGACATACGGGAGCCCAGCCTGACCCTTTGGAATGAACAAGCCACGCTATCCCTATGGTCAGACCATTCCCTTTCTGACCCCTCTCCTGATTACAGTGCTCTACTCGAGCCTAGATCACCACTCCCAACAAGTTTCTTACTTCCCTATTACCTGGGGTCTGACTAAGCCTCCCTTCTATCACTTACCACTATCTGACCTCTCATTCCTTGGATGGTAAAAGTTTAATGTTTCTAATGTTCTTTTTGTTGTTGTTGTTGGACTATATTACAGAGGTACACTGCTCTTCCCGACTCTTTCTGAACAAGGTTCACCCGCCTCGGCCTCTCCACCTCATCCGCAGACTACAGACGAAACTCCAATATGGCAAGTACACTGAAGATAGTATCTTTGAATGTTAAAGGGTTAAACTCACCAGGGAAATGGAAATTATTGTTACAGGAATCCAAATGCACACACCTTCAGGAAACTCACCTCATGGAAAACTCACCTCATGGGGCATTTAAGTTTATTAAGCATATCTACCCCACTATCTACACCTCTGCATCAGGACATAGAAGAACAGGCACAGCAATCTTAATACATAAACACTGCCTATTTCAACCCACAACACAATTGATACATCCAGCTGGTAGAAACATCATATTACAAGGAATACTTCATATCACTGAAATTGTCATGTGTAACATATATACCCCAAACAAAAACCAACTGAGATTCCTGAAAGGGATACTCCACCGCCCCTCCACATACGACTGCCCCCATCTATTGATCGGAGGGGACTTCAATATGGTCTTCTCCCCCAGCGGAGACAAACTTACCATATACCCTAGGAAAACAAAGTGGAGGGAAGAAGACCTTTCAAAGGGATTTCGGCAACTGATGTGTCAATGCCACCTATATGACCCCTGGAGGATTGAACATCCGACATCTAAACAATACTCACTTTACTCCCACCACACTCACTCCTGGATAGACTATTTCTGGACAACTTCCTCTCTTCTCCGTTCACTCACTTCTTCGCATATACATGCCATCACTTGGTCTGACCACAGCCTCATCATCCTAAATTTGAAGATCTCACCCACACACGCCAAAATCTGCCAATGGAGACTAAATGAAGCGTTACTCCATAATCCACAAGTACTATAGGATCTCCCGCGCTCTTTAGATGAATACTTTCAACTAAATGCTGACTCTGTGACCTCCCCAGGATTAGTGTGGGAGGCACAAAAGTCAGTGATCCGGGGACACTTTATCAAATGGGGCTCCAGACTTAACAAAATGCTACACTTAGACGTAGGGAACTACGAACAGAACTAACCACATGGGAAAATAAACTATATTCACACCCCTCTGTCACACTCCTCCGTAAAGTAACCGCCCTTCGGACACGTCTAAAAATATTGGACACGTCTAAAGCCGAAAAATCTTTACTATGGTCTCGTCAGAGACTTTACGAATACAACAAAAAGGCACACACACTTCCAGCCAGAAGACTTCGAAATTCAGATTTCACTCCCACAACACATCCCGTCATCACTGACACAGGTGCTAAAGCCACAAGCCCCGAACAAATAGCTCAAGGCTTCCTGCAATACTATAAAAGACTCTACTCAAGATCAGACCTTCCCTCCCCAAACTCAACTCACTCCCAGCTAGACAACTACTTGAAATCCTGTTACCTACCCACTGTAATAAACAGCGGGGAGGCAGGGGTACTTACGAGTACGCTTTAGGAGGAGATGCTCCGATGGCTGGTGGGATTGCAGAACTGGATACAAGAGACTGCTGGAGTCTCTGGAACAGGCAAGGTAAGTCTCTGGAGCAGGCTAGGTAAGTAGTTGGTGCAGGTGAGGAACAGGATCCAAGGCAGGTAAGTGCAAGGAGCCGGGGAGGTAGCTAACGCTACTATCAGGCATCGGGTCCAGGAGGACGGCGGTTTTTGAATTCTCGCGCCGCCCGGTGTGTCGGCATCGTGATGTCATGACGTCTACGATGCCGCCCACCCGGAAGTGCAACGTGGCGCGGGACCGGAGCGGCAGGTAAGTTCGTGACAGTACCCCCCCCCCTTACAGGGGGCCACAGGACCCAACGGGCCAGGTTTTCCTGGAAAACTCCTGTGAAAAGCTTTGACTAGACGAGGAGCGTGCAAATCTGAATGTTTAATCCAAGCTCTTTCTTCCGGACCAAAACCTTTCCAGTGGACCAAATATTGAAGAGACCTCCTCAAGAATCTAGAGTCCAAGATCTTCTCGACCTCAAACGCTTGCTGACCATCAACGGAAATTGGAACGGGAGGTAGTAAAGATGTGGAACATCTGACACATTAACCAGAAATGGAACATTCCCACATTTAACACAATTTGAACTCATTTTCACAAGGGCACCACACAAAAAGCGAATCATATCCTCCATATATTTTATCCTGAACTCATTCCCTACAAACCATCCTATCAAGCATCTATATATGGTTAAGTAGGAAATGACCCTGGGGCATCACATTGATATGGAAACAAGGGAAGACATCTGGGAAACCACAGCAAAGACCTCATCAAACATCATACACAGGGAGAATGGCTACAAGGTCCTAATGCACTGGTACTTCACACCCATAAGACTAATTAATTCAACTCTCCCAGCAACGTGCTGGCGGTGTGGGACAGCCCAGGAACACTATACCACATATACTGGTCCTGCTCCGGATTACAGCCATACTGATCATTAATACAGACTTTGGTAAACATGATTTTTCGGAGACCCATATTACTGTCCCCGGAGCACGCCCTTCTGAGCATCTCACACCCAGACTTATTGAAATCAGAAAGAGAACTAATTAGACATATTCTTACAGTGGCAAGATGCCTTATCCCCAAACACTGGAAAATTACACAGATTCCCACCCACACAGAACGAATTAACAAACTCAACGAGGTACAAGTTATGGAACACCTCACAGCTAAGCTTAGGGACAGACTAGGAAAATATGAAGTTACTTGGCCCTTGGATCAATTACACAGATCAAATATGACACATCCTTGGTAGGAACTACAATAAGGGCAAATATCAACCCCCTCAAGTCTAAAGGTACAAAGATAAAACTGATACGGGAAGAGAGAATAAGACTGCCAAAATTGGAGACACAGGAGAGAGAGGGAGATGCGGATGGAGGTCAGGGGCCCAATTTATCCAGCTATTCAAGTTATGAAACTAGGTAGGTCCAAGCTTACCTGTGTTACAATATCTGCTGTATTTATTTATAATAATCTTTAAAATTCAGAACTACACTAATACATTGTTAAAGCATAGAGAATATTCAGGGAGATTCAATAAAAGTTCCTATCGTTTAAAATGGTGCTAATTTTGCCTCAACCAATCAGATATTATTTAACTTTTGAAAGCTTACATCTGATTGGTTGGGGCAAAATTAGCACCATTTTGAACAATAAGAACGTTTATTGAATAACCCTGGTATTTTCTTATCTTTTCTTTTTATGTATATATTTTTATTTTTCATGCTTAAACGGTAGCTAAATAATAACAATAACAGTATATTTCTTAAAAGAAAACGGAGATAACAATGTTTTTCCAAAGTTTATGTTTATTGCTACAGTTGAGTTGTCTCAATAAATATTTACAATTAAAAAAAATGTAACATTTTTTATTGGCCCTGTATTTTGTACTTGACTATCTTTAGAATTATCAATATTCACTGTATATCTATCACTTAGATTTCTATATTCCAGTCTTAAAAGATATTGCATTGATTGAAATGCGCTGAAGCAAAAAAACTTGCAAATTTGTAGCAGGTTGTGTAAAGTCTGGCATAATCCCGCACTTATCCCTTATTACATCACTGCAAAGGGGTTAACATCAGTTTAACATAGCAGAGTAGTATATAGCACCAACCTATATATATTTATTGCATATAAAACTTTTCACACCTATTAATAAATAGCATTTATTTTAAGTTTATGCTAGATACATGTAAATGTTATTTTTTCTGTTATCTTTATTTAAAAAAACCTGCAACAAAATTAAATTTAATTTAATTTTAAAAAAAGCACTAACTATATGGTTTTACTATTTGTAGTTTTTTGTAGTGTCCAGCTAATTGAGATTTAGCTGCTGCATGGCACCAAACCAAAGTGAAAAATGAGAAAGCTAAGTAAATACTTTGGTAAAGTGTATATTTGTGTAGACAGTGTATGATTGGGGTGCTGGGGCTAACCAGTAATTGGCATAGTTTAATCACTGTGCATTTTCTATATGCATTTGCATTCCCTATATGTTCAACCACAAGACAATTTGTAAATTTTAAAGGTCACTACACTCACCTAAACCACTTTGTATATCGTAAAAGTACAATGTTGGGGTAGTAAGATGATGTTACTTACATGTGTGTCTGTTTTGTTAGTGAATTTTCAATATTTAGTAACTGTTCCTAACTGCCCCTCCAGGCCCCCCCATTCCTTAGTCACTGCCCACTTGTAAGTCCAGCCGACACTTATCAGTTCTTATCAGTTCCAAAGAGCCTTCAACAGCCCGACACTATGCAGCTCATTAAGGCTGGGTACACGTGGAGGGACTTTTTGTCCCGACCGAGCGCTCGCTCGCTACGAGTGAGTGCTCGGCCGGGACAAATGTCCGTTGGTCGCGGCAAATTCGGGGAACCGCATGATCGATCAAAATTTTCCGACATGCCCGTTGGTTCGTTCGTCCGAACCAGACGATTGAACGATCGATGCCGGTCGCGGCCGCCCGCCCCACACCAGCCATTATTTTCGGACGATCTCTAAAAGTGCCGTGAATCAATCGGTCGGTCGAACGAAAATATTGGCTGGTGTGTACCCAGCCTAACACACCTTCCTGACACTGCTGATAGTGGGTGGGGGAGGGGGAGCTCCTGCTGTGTCAGATACTTTCTCCCTTCTGACAAGCAAGCAGACATGCTGGGGGGGCTCCTGTAAGTGACCTCCCGTGACACACTCCTGCAGCAGACCTGGCTTGCATCTCTCCCCCACTGACTGGTGTCTGTGCATATATACTACCAAACACCTTGTATATGCCATGATATGTAGATAGACATTGACAGACAGATAGAGCTCATATTTGTGGTTGTATTAATAAATGATTTGACATGTTTTGGTAGATCCCAGTAAGAGGTCACTGGAGGGACACAAATTAGCATACCTGGTTTGAGTGACAGGTCTTTCCCTGTACATGCTGTTATTTAAAATGAAGATTTCTGAGAATCTACAGCTCGGATTTCAAATCTGAAAAAAGTGTTGGAGTAGTGGACCTTTACACTATCTAAATGTATATTTTGTATAGATACCCTTTAAGGTGTACACTTTCTCAGGAACAAACAATGGCAATATCAGAAATAGACAGCATGAACCCATTTCTCCTCACACATGCATTTATTTTGGTTTCTATTTATCATTATTTTTCGACACTGCATTTAAATTATTTTATGAAGAAAGAAGAAAAGGTAACAGGACTTTAGGTGGACTTTAAAAGCAACACACAGTGTCTGCAGTTAGGCTTTTTTTTTTTGCAGGTAAAGCACACACTACCAGGGCTGTGTACCGAGAGCCGTTATTGGCTATTTGTGTCTTAAAGTCATGTTAACCAATGTACCAAGCGTCTTTGTTTTGCGCAACTGATGCAACCAATGCACTGAGCTGTTAATGGCTCTTTAAGAGGTAACCTCTAATGCTACCAGACAGCTGGCATTAACGATTCGCAAAAAAGGCAAACTCCAGTCACTGAGAGCCACTATCAGCCTAAAGGGGGCAATAGAGAGCGATAGCGACTCTCATTACATAGCCCTGAACATGTTTCAGACCACTGTCCTTTCTTAAGTGTGAATAAGTGCACATAATACATCAGTGATGACACCATAAAAGTCCAACTGCCAATAATCAGAATCAGTTGGGGGGGTTAGTATAGTATAGTATAGTATTTGAGGTAAAATAAAGACATATGTCCATCCATTCCAACCCATCTAGCAATACCCACATTTCCTGGCTTATTGTTAATCCAAAGGAAGGCAAAAAAACCCACCAAATATATGAAGGGGGAAAAAATGTTGTGTATAAAGATAGGTATGGAAGGGAGGAAAATGTTTTTCTCCCTCTTTACAAAGCATTGGTAAGGCCTAATTTGGAATATGCAGTGCAATTTTGGAATCCTGTGTACAAAAAGGACATCTTTGAAATGGAAAACGTTCATATAAGGGCAACTAAATTAATAAGGGGATTGGGGGAGAGCTTGAATATGCAGAGACTGAAAAAGTTACAATTATGTACGCTAGAGAAAAGGCGCTTGCGTGGGTATATGATTACTGTGTGTAAATACATTAACGGGCAATAAAATAAACCATCTGGGTCATTGTTCACCAATAGAGCATGTCAGAGAACACGCGGACATCCCTTAAGACTGGAGGAAAAGAAGTTTAGGAAAGGGTTTTTCACTGTAAGGATGGTAAAGCTATGGAACTTCCAGTGGACGTTGTTATGGCAGGTTCATAAAGGCTGGATGAGTTTCTGCAAACAAGGAATGTTGCAAGTTACTGGTATTGATACATAGAGTTGATCCAGGGAAATTTCCCCTTGCCACTTGGAGTCCGGAAGGAATTTTTTCCCCCTTCATAAATTAGGTGGGGGTTTTTTTTGCCTTCCTCTGCATCAACAGTTGAGGATATTGCCCTCCCAAAAACTCAATGACAAACAAAAAAGGCACTTCTTTTTGTCACAGATGCTGAGAAGATTCACAACTTTGCTGCAGCTGCTCAGCCTGCTCTCTCTGTAATATCTGCACTGCCACTTTGTGTAGCATACAGTAAAGTAGGGCCCATTCTTGATTCGCTAAGACTGTCACGTGTTTTAAATTCATTAATAATATAACCGGGTGTACATTTATAACTATATATTTGCTCTTGTAACCTAATGTCAGTGCTACACTTTATATACATTTATCTATGGTCATTTAGATGGTATGTGAGAGATTACACACATACATATACATGAACTTTTGTAAAAGTTGTAAAAAAAACATGTAAAATTGGTGAAAAGTCAGGTTAGGCATGTAAGACTCCACCTCATTTTTTAGTGCTATTCAGTGGAAACAGAGTCTCACTGACAGATGCGGGAGGTTTCAAACACTAAAGCTAGGTACACACCTAGCGATTTTTCCTCCTGACCGACCGTTCGATACTTTCGAACGGTCGGTCAGGAGGGTAAGGATGTCGGTCGTGGCAAAAGCAGCCGTGTCCCATAGTCACCGCGACCGATCGTGCGGTCCATAGAGGGACAGAACAGATACGGACGAGGTTTTCCACCCTGTCCGATCGTCCTTTCGTCCGAGTTGGACGAACGGTCGATCGGACATGGGCACATTCGGATGCGATAATTTCGGTCCAATCGACCGATACACTGAACTATCGGTAGATCGGACCGAAATATCTCATCGTGTGTACCCACCTTAAGGGCTAGGTCCCACTATGACACACAGTAGCACATGCAGGATTTTTGCAATGCGCTGCTGTGCATGATACTCCATATGCACTGCATTCTGGGCTATATCAATGTAACTGGCAGGCATGTGATCCGCATGAAAAGTCATGTGGGCATGTGAACCAAAAACGGACTGGACCACCACGCACATAAAGGGAACTACCCTGTAACACTGCATTGGCAATGTAAACTGAAAGCATGAATGGAGCGCAAATCACACTCTGACACAACACTAAGTGGGACCTAGCCCTTACTGATACCAATGACAATAACGGCAAACTTCCTTGGACCAGTAGGTAAGGCTAATTTCCTTTGAAGCAGTGTTTTTTTTTTTTTAAATCATGAATTTTTTATTAATTTTCTAAATCTGTATTATTACAGTTATAATCATATAAACAATATAATAAAGCAAACATAATTAAATTTAATTTCAACAGTGATATATTGATTGTTAAATGTTATACATACTCATACACATAAACATATTTTCTTTCCTATTTTCCTTTAGTTGGTGTCAGATAATTTGACATTACTCCTCACATGGATCTTAGGTCTATGTACCACATTTCCCATCTCCTATAAAAAGTTTCAAATTTATTTTGTGAGATATAGAATGTTTTTTCAAAGTGCATGTTATGGTTTAACATATATATTATTTCTTTTATTTTAGGGATTCTTTTGGTTTTCCATCTTCTGGCTATTAAAGTTCTAGTGATAGTAAGTATATGAAATATGATAGTTTGTATATTATAAGGTAGATTTGTAAGTCCTATGTTTAATAGGGCTAATTTAGGAGTTAATTTAATGTTGATATGCGTAATGCTTTGTATTAAGTTGTTTACTTTGTTCCATACTTTCTTTATTTTGTGGCATGTCCACCATACATGTAATAGGTCTGCTTTTCGGTTGCATTCCCTCCAACATAGGGGGGATGATTCTTTGTGCCATTTACTGGAAAACGATTGTTTTCCCAGTGGGAGGTGCATTTCGAGAGTTTATTTGGAATATCAAAATTTGTTTCCAGGTGAGATCATCGACTATTTTGTTAAGAACTCTGTTCCATGACTTAATAAATCTATATTTGTTGGTTTCTTCTTTTTGGGTTAGTATTTTGTATAGGACAGATATTCCATGTGGAATGCTTATAGGGTTAGTGTATGTTATTGTAAACATGTTGTCTATGGATTGAAGGTATATCTGTTTCTTTTTTAGGTAGCTATGTATTTGTAAGTATTTGTAAAAATCATTTTTAGGGATTTGATGTGTATTTTGTAATTCTGAGAATTGAATTGGTATTCCATTTTGATACAGATAAAATAGGTTCATTATACCTGAATTTTTAGTTATCTAGTTTAATATCTGGGATTAAAAGTTCCAGGGCTGTGATATCTTTATATTTATAGAGAGGATATATCCAAGATTTGTGTGATATGATGTATCTCCATTGCTGGATAGCTGTGTCTATGATAGGGTAGTTTGATTTGGGGGGTTTGTATCCTAATATGATTGCTCCTACTAACTGTGATAATGAAGTGATTTTGTTTTGTTCTGATTTATACATTTGTGTTTCTAAAATAATAGATTTATTTTCTGAATGGGGTGTCCACCATGTTTTGAGTTGTTCTAATATTGTTGCGTTATAATATTCTTTTATGTCTGGTAAGGCCATGCCTCCTTCATTTCTAAGTTGGGTTAATGTGTTTGTTGCTACTCTGGGTTTCTTAAAATTCCATATAAATTGATTAATTATTTGTTGCATTTCTTTAAAGTATTGTTGGGGTATAAGAATGGGAATCGTTCTAAATACATATAGAAGCTGGGTTAGTACTATCATTTTGATAATTGCTATCCTTGCTGACCAGGTAAGGAGCTGAGAATTCCAGTTTTTGAGTTTTCTTTTAATTGCGTCTCTTAGGGGGGGAAAGTTAATAAGAGTATAAATTATTGCTTTTGTTAGTTAGTTGTATACCTAGGTAGGTTATTGTTGAGTCTGCCCAATTAAAAGGGTCTTGCTTTTAGTAGTAGTTTGAGGGTGAGGGATATATTAAAGTCTAATATAGTGGATTTAGATTCATTAATTTTATAATAAGATATTTTGCTAAAGTTTTGCATGGCTAATCTCAGTGTTATTAATGAGGTGATTGGTTTGGTGAGGGTCATAATAATATCGTCGGCGAATAAATTCATTTTATATTGTTGGGTTTTTATGTTAATCCCAGATATGTCCGAGTTTGATCTTATATGTTGTGCCAAAGGCAGGAATTTTACGTTGTTCTATCCAATTTATTAAATTAATTGTTCTTCTAGTGGCTTCATTGGGTTGTCTTGATGGAATGAACCCCACTTGATCTGGGTCAATCAATGAGGGTAAGAGATGTGATAATCTATTTGCTAGAATTTTTGAAAAAAATTTTATGTCTGAGTTTATGAGAGAAATGGGTCTAAAGTTTAAAGTTTGGAGTGGTCCTTGTCTTGCTTGAGGATTGGTATGATTAGCGATTGCATCATTTCTTTAGGAAAATGCCCTATTTATATTGATGTGTTGTATAATTTTACTAGATATGGTGAGATGATTTCGGTAAATGTTTTGTAATATTCATTTCCAAAGCCATCTTGGAAAGCCATCAGTTTTTGAGTTTTTAGATTGTTTGGGTTATTTCTGCTAGTGTAATTTGCTTATTTAACGTCTGTAATTCTTCGTTACTTATTTGTGGTAAATGTAATTTGTCTAGGTATTTTGTTATTTCTTCTTTGGTGGGTAGATGTGTGTTAGATTCTTTGTGTATGTTGTATAAATTTTTATTTTTGGGGGGGGGATTTATTTTCTTGTGTCCTGATTTGTCGTATATATATGGGATCCTTGTTTTGAATGTTTTTTGTTTAAGTCTTTGGGCTAGGTATTTACCAGCTTTGTTATTTTGGGTGTAGTTTGTAGCTTTCAATCTTCTCAATTGGCGTTCAAATTTATATAAATCTAGATTATGTAATTGATTTCTCAAATCAATTAGTTTGTTCTTTGTGTCTGTTTGTAGTGTTGTTTTTTGAATTGACTCTAATTTCCTAATTTGTTCTATTAGATCTTGTCTATGTTTTAATCTAATTTTCTTTTGTGTGGATAATATTTGTAGTAGTATCCCTCTCATGTATGCTTTGTGTGCATTCCATATAGGGTGTATGTCTGTTTCTTCTTTGTCGTTGTATTGAAAATATTCTTCTATTTTAGTTTTTATCTCGTGTTTGGTGTCTTTGTTTGCTATTAAAGGCTATGTCCACCCCTAAATTCGAATTTTAATATTCTGCTCCCCCATGTCCCCCAGCCCCAACCGCATATTTTTTTTGTTCAGAAAGCCCCCCAAACTCTTACTTACCTCCCCTCGATCCTCCACCGCACTGCCGGCTCTCTGCTTGCGAGAATGCAAGCAGAGGCAGCCAATCACGGACGCGGCTGCCGGTCATTCAGTGCAGCGGAGGAAAGCGGAGAGGTAAGTAAGAGTTTGGGGAGCTTTTTTTAAAAAAAAAACATGCGGTTGGGGCTGGGGGACATGGGGGAGCAGAATATTAAGGGGGTTTAATGCTAGGGGGAGGGATAGTAGAACGGGAGGGAGAGGGAGGGAGAAGGAGGGGGAGGGAGGGGGGAGAAGGGCTGCAGCACGCATGGGGGGGCCAGGAATCTCGGGAGGCCGGTAGCAGGCAGTGTCCTATATGGACCTGCTAGCCTCCGGTGGTCAGTTTTGGGAACTTTGGGGGGGGACTACAGGAGAACCAGATGGAGTTGGGATGTGAGGTAAGGATTAAACTACACTACTGGTGGGCCAGTAGTTGGGGGGATTATAGTTTTGGGGTGGACATGCCCTTTAAGTAGGGGTTTAGTCTCCACATGGTTTGTATTGTGGAGGGGTTATCATCTTGTATTTGGGCTATTATGAATGAATGAATGAATGAATGTCAGAATTTCTACATTTTTTATTTTTTGTAAGAGCCATTTATCAGTTATAAACTTGTCTATTCTAGAGAGTGTGTTGTGTGTATTAGAGTAGTAAGTATAGTTTCTTTCTAACGGGTTTAAGCATCTCCATGCGTCATATAGGTCTTCTTGTAATAATAGGTTTGCAAAGTTATTTTTGGGTCTTGTTTTTTTAGTATTAGTTGCGTCTCTGTTTATATCTATTACTAGGTTAAAGTCTCCACATATTATTGTGTTATGGTTTAGTTGTTTAGATTTGTTAATCACTTTTTTAATGAGTTTTATTTGTTTTTTATTTGGGGCATATATTTGTTATGGTTATTGGTTTATTATTTATTGTGCATTTTAGAATTATATATCTTCCTGAACTGTCTGTTGTTATCTTCTCCATTTGAAATGCTAGTGTGTCTTTTATTGCGATTATCAGTCCTGCTTTTTTCTTTTCGTTTGATGAAAAATATATGTAAGGGAATTCTTTGTGAGAGAATGAAGGTGGTTTATCTTTTTTGAAATGTGATTCCTGGATACAGACAATATCAGCTTTATTTTTTATTGCTTCTTTCCAGATCCAATTTCTTCTAAATGGAGTATTCAGACCCCTTACATTAAATGACATTATTTTAATTGTCATTATCAAATTTAATTAAGGCTTTAGATATCTTTAAGTTATATAGGATAGTGTATAGTAGGGTTCTTAATATGATTAATATGTTATGGTTGTTCATTTGGTTTAAGTTTGTTATTTGATAGTAGTGGTATGAGCATGTGTATTGTAGGTAGTGCATCTGTAAACACAATAACAAGAATATTAACATTAATAAAAACATGTAAAAAAAATGTAGTAGGTTTCAGTGGGTAATCAATCATAATTCCACTTAGTCCA
Source organism: Hymenochirus boettgeri (assembly GCA_019447015.1). Lineage (NCBI taxonomy): Eukaryota > Metazoa > Chordata > Amphibia > Anura > Pipidae > Hymenochirus > Hymenochirus boettgeri. The sequence goes on along the minus strand of CM033475.1, from coordinate 106,096,161 downwards.
CTATTAGGTTTTGTGGGGGTTTGTAGTGGTCTTGGTGGTATTAGTTCTTATTGGTACTATCTACTTGAGTTGGGGGGGGGTACATTTTTGATATACATAACCAATATCATCTATAAAAATAAAAGGCAAAGCCCTCACTCACTCACTCATGCACTCATCACTAATTCTCCAACTTGCCGTGGAGGCAGACGGCTTAAATTTGGCAGGCTCATTCATTGCACCTTACTTACAAAAGTTAAGCAGGTTTCATTTCCAAATTCCACCTGTAACGGTGAGTATCTGACATTGCACAGACTTATGGTTACCTAGCTTACAAGCTATACAAATCTATATGGTTGGTCTGATTTCAACCAATATTTGTATGCATATACTCCTTTACCAGTAAAAGGTTAACGAAATATTACTGCACAGTAATAAGGTGTCGTGTGATTGGTCAGTGCACAGTAATAGGGTGTCACGTGATTGGTTACTGCACAGTAATAAGGTGTCATATGATTGGTTACTGCACAGTAATAAGGTGTCATGTGATTGGTTACTACACAGTAACAAGGTATCTTGTGATTGGTCACTGCACAGTAATAAGGTGTCATGTGATTGGTCACTGCACAGTAATAAGGTGTCATGGTGTCATGTGATTGGTTACTGCACAGTAATATGGTGTCATGGTGTTGTGTGATTGGTCACTGCACAGTAATAAGGTGTTGTGTGATTGGTCACTGCACAGTAATAAGGTGTCATGTGATTGGTCAATGAACAGTAATAAGGTGTTGTGTGATTGGTCACTGCACAATATTAAGGTGTCATGTGATTGGTCACTGAACAGTAATAAGGTGTTGTGTGATTGGTCACTGCACAGTAATAACATAGTAACATAGTAATTAAGGTTGAATAAAGACATTCGCCCATCAAGTCCAACCTATTCCCTTTGATTGGTCACTGCACAGTAATAAGGTGTCATGTGATTGGTTACTGCACAGTAATAAGGTGTCATGGTGTCGTGTGATTGGTCACTGCAAGAGAGAAAAAAAAAAAAAAAACCCTTTCCTTTGTCTCCTACCAGCCCCCGCTCCACAGGTAACAGTGTTTTTTGAACACAAGTATTTGTTTTAGTAATCCAGTGCTTTGAGTTTACTCAAACAATTCCTACCACCTTATTCAAGCAGTAAGTAGTAAAAAAAATAAAAATACACTAGTGATTAATTACTTACACAGGTACCCTCCTAGAAATAAATAGTGTTAGGTTAGTACATTTACTAGGCTGCAACCACAGTTAATAAACGCTTTAGTTTTTTAACGCTGTCAATTCTCTTAAAAACAGAAAAATCTCTTTAAAACTAAAAATGTTTTACTAAAAACATTTTAGTAAGGTAACAAAACGAGAGGGGACCAGATGGATATAACTATCATACGTACATTAATCCCGTGTTTTATAATTATTATTGTACCTGGGGGGGATCTAATTTTGAGACGAGTAATAGTTACCATATAAACACAGCGACACTCATCAGTGTTTTTGTCGCTTTAGATTTCCCTTATCTCATATCAACCTAGTGGAGGTGAAGCAGTGGGTTTTTAACTTGCAAACAATTTCCCAAAGACATCCACACGCCTGGAGAATTGTCACAACATTTTTGTGACTGATCATGATTTTATTGTAGCATTTACAAGATGATTATTAGGATCGTTTAATTATTTAAGATTGTTATAGAAAATTATTTAATTATTTAAGATTGTTATAGAAAAATAATGGTTGTTTCCAATTGTTATTTTACTATCATAGATCATCTTTGGGGATGCTATCTACAGTCTACGGTAACTTGAAATTTGGAAGTAAAGTTGAAATCCACATGGGAGAATCACTTCCTTTATTTTCCAGTATCTTTGTTACAGCACAAATCAATACTTAAGTGATCAGATCACCTATTGCTGATCTTTGTCTTAAAACGTATATTAGTCGCCTATGGGGGACTGTATCAAAAGCCTTTGCAAAATCCAAGTAATCTACTGCTATGCCAGAGTCTAAATTTCTACTTACTTCCTCATAAAAGCCAAGCAAGTTAGTTTGACAAGATTTATTCCTCCTAAATCCATGCTGGTTACTACTTATAATGTCAGTCCTTGAAACATACTCTAGAACATGTTCCCTTATTAAACTTTCCAGGATCTTCCCCACCACTGAAGTTAAACTTACAGGCCTGTAATCACCCAGCTGTGAACGACTACCCTTTTTGAATATTGGAATAACATCAGCCTTTTTCCATTCCAGAGGCACACCTCCGGACATGAGGGAATCTGCAAAAATAAGAAACAATGGCCTAGATAAAACTGAACTTAGCTCCCTAAGTACCCGAGGATGTATTTTATTCGGTCCAGGAGATTTATTAATATTAACCTTATTTAGTTCTTTCTGTACCATATCCTCGGTTAACCAAAGTGCACTTCAATCTTTTATACCATTATTGCTACTATACTCTATGATATCTGTACTTGGATCTGCTATAGTGTATACAGAGGAAAAAAAATATTCAAGACATTTGCTTTATCGCCATCCTCAGTAACTAAAGTATCCCCATTAATTAATGTGCCACATTCTCAGTCCTCATCTCCTTACTATTAATTTACTTAAAAAAATGTTAGGCTTAGTGATGTTTTGTTCAGCTATCCTAACTTCATTATTAATTTTAGCTAGTTTGATTTCTTTCTTACACTTCTTAGTCTCAGACCAGTTTCTCTAAAACCCAAACCCCATCTCCTTACACCTCTTTAGCCACGCATTTAATACTCCTGAGCTCCCGTTGCCTCCCTAGCGTAGCATCGTGCCGGCCTGCGGTAGTATTCTGAAATCCATACCCTGGAGGTCCTTGCTTTTAACTTGGCCCCTAATTCTCGGAAAATCATTTTTAGGACCTCACCTCCACCTCTAACTTTGTCATTGGCACCAATGTGAACCAAGACCCGCCGGGTCACTCCCACCCCACCCAATAATCTGTCTAACGATCACCACCACATGTCGACCCTACCCGGCAGACAACACAACTGTTCGCATGCAGGGTCCTGGCGACAGATTACCCTATCTACCCTTCTAAAATAGAATCCCCTACACTACCACCTGTCTATCCTTCCTAGCCCCGTTTCCCCTCCTTGTATTGGAGATGGGCCGTCCCCTGGGTGCTCAAGGAAAGGCCCGCTCCATACATGCTGCTTCCGAGACCATCGTCCTCCACATCTTCACACTAAAATGGCAAATCTGTTGGGATCGAACCAGCTGGGAGAAGCCCCCCTATCCTTCCGTCCCCTACTTCCCCTGGTGGACCCTTACAAATCTATCTTCCTTCTCCACCTTATCTGCCCCATCTCCACCCACCAGTTTACTGGCCCCTGCCAGTACCTGCATTTCCCCCAGGTTTGCCAAGTCCTGCAATGCTGCAAGTTTACCCCTTAGACTCTGTACCTCAGATTCCAAATGGGCAACCCCACTCACATCTGACACATACATAGTCCCCTGGGGCGGCTCTCCAGATCCATACATCGGCAGGATGCACATTGGCGGCGGCCCCAACAAAACTGTCCATACTAAACAGCATACATAGCTTTCTTGTTTTAAAAACGCTTTAGTTTTTTAACGCTGTCAATTTCTCTTAAAAACAGAAAAATCTCTTTAAAACAGAAAATCGCTCAGAGCTAATTGCTCATGGGACAGGCCTTAAATGAGGTTCAAAACCAACCAGAGCCAACAGGCTCAGCCAATTTAAACCAATTAGATTACAACCCCCATCCAATCAGAGAGAAGAGAAGAGAAAAAAAAAAAAAAAACCCTTTCCTTTGTCTCCTACCACCCCCGCTCACAGGTAACAGTGTTTTTGAACACAAGTATTTTTTTAGTAATCCAGTGCTTGAGTTTACTCAACAATTCCTACCACCTTATTCAAGCAGAGTAGTAAAAAAAATAAAATACACTAGTGATTAATACTTACACAGGTACCCTCCTAGAAATAAATAGTGTTAGGTTAGTACATTTACTAGGCTGCAAACCACAGTTAATAAACGCTTTAGTTTTTTAACGCTGTCAATTCTCTTAAAAACGAAAAAATCTCTTTAAAACTAAAAATGTTTTACTAAAAACATTTAGTAAGGTACAAAACGAGAGGGGACCAGATGGATATAACTATCATACGTACATTAATCCCGTTTTATAATTATTATTGTACCTGGGGGGGATCTAATTTGAGACGAGTAATAGTTACCATATAACACAGCGACACTCATCAGTGTTTTTGTCGCTTTAGATTTCCCTTATCTCATATCAACTAGTGGAGGTGAAGCAGTGGGTTTTTAACTTGCAAACAATTTCCCAAAGACATCCACACGCCTGGAGAATTGTCACAAACATTTTTGTGACTGATCATGATTTTATTGTAGCATTTACAAGATGATTTTTAGGAGTTTAATTATTAAGATTGTTATAGAAAATTATTTAATTATTTAAGATTGTTATAGAAAAATAATGGTTGTTCCATTGTATTTATTTTACTATCATAGATCATCTTTGGGGATGCTATCTACAGTCTACGGTAACTTGAAATTGGAAGTAAGTTGAAATCCACATGGAGAATCACTTCCTTTATTTTCCAGTATCTTTGTTACAGCACAAATCAATACTTAAGTGATCAGATCACCTATTGCTGATCTTTGTCTTAAAACGTATATTAGTCGCCTATGGGGGACTGTATCAAAAGCCTTTGCAAAATCCAGTAATCTACTGCTATGCCAGAGTCTAAATTTCTACTTACTTCCTCATAAAGCCAAGCAAGTTAGTTTGACAAGATTTATTCCTCCTAATCCATGCTGGTTACTTACTTATAATGTCAGTCCTTGAAAACATACTCTAGAACATGTTCCCTTATTAAATTTCCAGGATCTTCCCACCACCTGAAGTTAAACTTACAGGCCTGTAATCACCCGCTGGAACGACTACCTTTTTGAATATTGGAATAACATCAGCCTTTTTCCATTCCAGAGGCACACCTCGGACATGAGGGAATCTGCAAAAATAAGAAACAATGGCCTAGATAAAACTGAACTTAGCTCCCTAAGTACCCGAGGATGTATTTTATTCGGTTCCAGGAGATTTATTAATATTAACCTTATTTAGTTCTTTCTGTACCATATCCTCGGTTAACCAAAGTGCACTTCAATCTTTTATACCATTATTGCTACTATACTCTATGATATCTGTACTTGGATCTGCTATAGTGTATACAGAGGAAAAAAAATATTCAAGACATTTGCTTTATCGCCATCCTCAGTAACTAAAGTATCCCCATTAATTAATGTGCCACATTCTCAGTCCTCATCTCCTTACTATTAATTTACTTAAAAAAATGTTAGGCTTAGTGATGTTTTGTTCAGCTATCCTAACTTCATTATTAATTTTAGCTAGTTTGATTTCTTTCTTACACTTCTTGTTACAGTTTTTATAATCCCTAAAGGCCCTTTCCGTTCCCTCCGACTTAAAAGGTTTTAAATGCCTTTTTCTTCCTTTTCATTTGCCACATCAGAATTCAGCCACATGGGCGCAGATTTATTTTTTTTACATTTATTTCCCAAGGGTATAAATTTAGATGTGAACTCGCTTAAAATCCCCTTAAACACAATCCACTTCTGTTCAATACCTTTATCTGATAATACATTATCCCAGTTGACATTCTGAGGAGCTACTTTTAAGCTGGGAAAATTTGCCTTCGCGAAATTAAAAGTCGTGAGAACTGTTCAACCACGTTTCTGCTATACCTATTACATCATACTTTTCATTCAGCGCCATAATTTCCAATTCACCCATTTTGTCAGCCAGGCTTCTCACATTTGCAAACATACATTTTAGATTATGATCCTGTAATTTATTTATACACTTTAATACACATGCCTCCCTATCCCGTATGCTAGCCCCACCCCCCTTTCCACCCACCACTGGCCTATCTACATCCTGCTTTCCTCCTGGGCTATCTATCCCAGTGAGACTTATAATACACCCCCCCCCCCTCTCTCGGAAATCACGTTTAAGGACCTCACCTCCTCCTCTAACTTTGTCATTGGCACCAATGTGAACCAAGACAGCTGGGTCACACTCGGCCCCACCCAATAATCTGTCTACACGATCCACAACATGCCGAACCCTAGCACCAGGCAGGCAACACACAGTTTGGCATATAGGGTCTTGGCGGCAGATTACCCTATCTACCTTCCTTATAATGGAGTCCCCTACCACTACCACCTGCCTAGCATTCCTGATCCTTAGTTCCTCCTCCCTTGTATCACAGATGGCAGTCCCCTGGGTGCTCAAGGGACTAGCCCCCTCCTTACATGCTAATTCAGAGGTGTCCTCCTCCACTTCATTACCTAAGGTGGAAAATCTGTTGGGATGGGCAATCTGGGAAGAAGCCACCCTACCCTTCCGTCCCCCACTTCTCCTAGTAACCCTAACAAAACTACCTCCCCACTCAACCTTTCCTGTCCCACTTCCACCCACCTCTATACTGGCCTCAGCCAGTGCCTGCTGACCCCCCAGATTTGCCAATCCCTGCAATGCTGCAAGCTGCCCCCTTAGACTCTCCACCTCAGCTTACAAATTGGCAACACACTCATACCTGACACAGACATAGGTCCGCTGGAATGTCTGCCCCAGGTTCCTATACATGTGGCAGGATGCACATTGCATGGTACCAACAATACTATCCCTTGCTGATAAATGTAAGGTGATTATGGTGCCACCTACACCATAAATAACTCTGTGTTAAGTGAATCTATAATGGAAAAAGATTTGGGGTTCTGGTAGATAACAGACTTAGCTGTAGCAAACAATGCCAGACAGCCACGGCTAGAGCTAGCAAGATATTGTCTTGTATAAAGAGAGAAATAGATTCAAGAGAGAAAAATATTATTCTCCCTCTTTACAAGGCACTGCATCCCACTCAACCTTTCCTGTCCCACTTCCACCCACCTACTATACTGGGCCTCAGCCAGTGCCTCTGACCCCCCAGATTTGCCAATCCCTGCAATGCTGCAAGCTGCCCCCTAGACTCTCCACCTCACTTAAAATTGGCAACACATCATACCTACACAGACATAGGTCCGCTGGAATGCTGCCCCAGGTTCCTTACATGTGGCAGGATGCACATTGCATGTTACCCAACATACTATCCCTTGCTGATAAATGTAAGGTGATTATGGTGCCACCTACACCTAAATAACTGTGTTAAGTGAATCTATAATGGAAAAAGATTTGGGGTTCTGGTTATGTAACAGACGGTAGACTTTCGGACTGACCAGAAAGTTAATGGGTGGGAGGCTGACATGTGACATTCCTGAGGCTTCTCCTGCACAGTGCCGCCGGTGAGCACAGCCTCAGACTCCCTCAGTGTGTGAGGGAGACAGGAAGTCCCTCCTCCTCTCTGCTGTATGAAGTCCTGACAGAGAAGGTAAGGGGATCTACAGCCCTTCTCTTTCACTGTGTGAAAACAGCCTTTTCAGGCAGAGTTCTCACCCTGCCTGAAAAGGCTGTTTCCACAGAGTTTTCTGTAGGGGGTGTGTGTCTGACCCATGGCACCTGCGAGTGGGCGGGGCTTAGGCACCCGCGAGTGAGCGGGGCCACGTGGGGCTGTAAGATAATAGGCCATGGGGGGCCTGCAACTGGAGGGACCATGGGGTCCATGAGTGGGAGGGACCAGGGGGGCTGAAAAGGGGAGGAGGAGACAGGACAGATTGACTGACAGTTTCATAGCAGGAAGTACCTGGTGATGCTGCTGCCATATCACACACAAAAATGTAAATATCTATCTATGTATAAATATAATATCTATGTAAAACTATGCAAAATAAACAATGAAAATAAATAGAAAAAATTCTCAGGGGAGCAATTCCTATCAATTTACCTAAAGTAATTTTTGGACCACAGTTCCCCTTTAAAGGGACACTATACTAAAAAAATGACTTTGCCTCAGTTTTCACAATTACGAGTACGCCGAATAGTCAGTGAGGAGGACACCTGTAAACTAAGGCTAGAAGAAATGTGTAAAAATTCTTAACAAGAGGTTATGATAGACATCAACTAACTAAACAATGTCACAAGGTTATGGATTTTAAGAGAGAACCCCTACTTAGCTCTGAAAAAGACAAAATAGGGGAAAGAAAAAGAATACCATTTATAACTACCTATAATACCCATTCTACCTCGATACGAAGAATCATTAAAAGACTCTGGCCAGTGTTACTAGCGGACCCGGAATATTGGAAAGTTTTTATAGACCCCCCCAATGCTAGCATATAAAAGATCCTCCAGTTTTGGAAATCATCTAGTGAGAGCAGACCTAACCCCCCCACTAAAAAGCAAACAAGTATTTTTTGGAAAACCACAGGTAGGAACTTTCCCTTGTAGAAATTGTGGTAACTGTAACTATCATATAAGGCAAATTTATATACCACCTAAGTAAAGGGAACAAAATACCCATTAAAGATTTCTCGACATGCAACACCAAGAGAGTTATCTACATGTTAAAATGTCCATGTGGCAAAGGATATGTGGGGAAAACCAAAAGGGAGATAATAAATAGACTAAACATAGTACATAGTAATTGAGGTTGAATAAAGACATACGTCCATCAAGTCCACCAAAAAAAAAACACACCGGGGGACCACAAAGAAGTACTTCTTTGTGGTCCCCCGGTGGTTTCTTTTAGTAGGCTTTTGTTATTTACCCCCTTTAGCACCACTGGATGTACAGTGTTTGCATTTGGGTCATTGTATATGGGGCTGTGCTCTTCCACAACAGTACTTTTGGAGTCCATCAAGTCCAAACCTATTCACCTTTTTTTTTTTTTTTTTTTAAACCCTACCTAACAGTTGATCCCTGGATCAACCAGATCTATATGTATTAATACCAGTAATTCTTATATTTTTAGTTTTAGAAACTTATTCAGACCTTTTTTAAGCTATTTAATGAACTGCCATTACACATCTGCTGGAAGACAGTTCCACGAACATAAAGGGATATCAACAAATATGATGGCACCAATTCTAGGCATGACACTTTTTCAGTCTCTAAACACAAAAGTAGCCCAACTAAATGTTGTAAAGGGATCTTGTAGTTTTGGTGGATAACAAACTTAAAGGCAGCAAGCCGTACCAGGCGGCAACATCCAGAGCCAGCATGGTATTGTCTTGTATAGAGAGTATGAATTCAAGGGAGGAAAATGTTATTCTCCCTCTTTACAAAGCATGGTAAGGCCTCATTGGAATATGCAGTGCAATTTTGGAATCCTGTGTCAAAAAGGACATCTTTGAAATGGAAAGGGTTCAGAGAGGGCAACTAAATTAATAAGGGGAGGATTGGGGGAGAGCTTGAATAGAAGAGACTGAAAAAGTTACAATTATGTATGCTAGAGAAAAGGTGCTTGCGTGGGGATATGATTACTGTGTATAAATACATTAACAGGCCATACAATAAACTATCTGGGGCTTTTTTCACCAGGACACAAGGACGTCCCTTAAGACTTGAAGAAAAGGTTTAGGCTTCAAGTTTGGAAGGGTTTTTCACTGAGAACAGTAAAGCTATGGAACTGTCTTCCAGTGGACATTGTTATGGCAGGTTCATTGGTCAGTTTCAAAAAAAAAGCTGGATGAGTTTCTGCAAACAAGGAATGTTGCAAGTTGATACATAAAGTAGAGTAGAAGGAAATTCCGATTGCCACTTGGGAGTCAGGAAGGAATTTTTCCCCCTTCATAAATTGGGGGTTTTTTTTTGCCTTCCTGGTATCAACAGTTAGGCAGGAAATGAGGATATTGCTAGATGGGTTGGACTGGATGGACATATGTATTTATTCAACCTCAAATACTATACTAATCTTAAAGGATAATGACAGTCAGAAAACAAAGTTTAAATAGAAGATGTATCCCTAACTAACCCTTTTCTGGTTTTTTTTGGTTTTTTTTAGGTCTCTCCAGAGCTACCTGTGGCCTTGGAAAGTGCTGGCCATCTTGGATACTGTGTTCAATCAGGTAAGCTCCGCCCCCCGAGATCTGTTGGACCACGTTCCTGGCTGTGTCAAAGGATCTAATGCCAGTTCCCTCCAGGTGCGCACACGAGGTGACATCAGCGTGCATCGTAACATCACTCGCACTGGTGGCGCGCGCACGGAGGGAACTGGCACTAGATATTTGACACAGCCAGGAACGAGGTCCAACAGGTCTCGGGGGGCGGAGCTTACCTGATAGAACACAGTATCCAAGATGGCCAGCACTTTGCAAGGCACAGGTAGGCCTGGAGAGACCTAAAAAAAAACAAAAAACAGAAAAAAACAGAAAAAGGGTTAGTTAGGGATACATCTTCATTTTAAACTTTATTTGTTTTCTGACTGTACTTATCCTTTAAGGTTTTAACTTTCTGTAATAACTATGTTTTCTTTGTTACATCTTCAAATATAACAGAACCTATTTCCCCTAACACTAGGTAAATTGATTCATGCAGGTTTGTCACATCTTCGTGAAAATATTATATTACTGTGTTCACTTCACAGAGATCCATTCCAACAGAAGAATTTCCTTTTTTGCTTTGGGACTAGCACAGATGTTGTTTCACATACATATTAACTTTTTTTGGATTTTTGGATTGTTGACCCTAATTGAAAGCGACTTGTGAACACTATGCACTCTTACGTTTTTTGAACTCTATAGGTTGGCTTACACATGTGCACGTTGGCACTCGCACACCTCCAAGAAAGGGGGGGATCTATTTTTGCACTCTAGTTAAGGGCTTTGGTTGTTAGCTGTATTCACACTGATGAATGGGCAATGTGACCCCCAAAACGTTGTGTTTTGTGTGATTTATAAGTAAAGTAGTTCATGAAGAGTGTGCCCCCCTGTACCTCTTTTCTGCTTGTGCTATATTCACATAGCGCCTTACCTTTACGGGACTTTTTAACACCAGACGATGGTAAAACTCCATTTCGGGATGCACTATGCGAATGTAGGATCGTCGAGCAATTGCAGCGCGGAGAACCAATATCGCCTCTGTGATCGCACTGCTGTTTCCTAGTATTTGTGCCATATTTATTATTTGCTGCACATTATATAAGGGATAATGTGCCCCTTACAGTGTAATATAAGGATATAAAGCACGAGGAGTTCCCTGGCCACATAAAGCACGAGACCGAAGTCAAGTGCTTTTATACAGGACAGGGAACTCCGAGGTGACTTATAAACCTTTAACCTACCCCTGTAGTGGATTTCTATGGGAGGAACTGTAAGATTATAGCCTATAATCTTACAGTTCCAGGAGGAGAAGGAAACCAGAAGCCACAAAGGGGTAGGTTATAATAAAAATGCACCCCCAACTGTAAATTGAGGGATATTAGAAGTCACCTTGGAGTTCCGTGCCCTGTATAAAAGGTACTCGGCCTGCGGCTTGTGCTTTTATATGGTCATGGAACTCCTCTGTGACTCTAATATCCTTATAATTTACAGTGGGGGTGCATTATCACACTATATAAATGTATTCTTAGAGGGACATTATCTGCCTTTCAGGCTGAGTCCCTTTTTCAAACACACATACTACAGTAATTCAGTGACATAAAACAGCTGCACACACCCCTGACTAGGTTGTAGCGCACTCCTCAGGCTACTTTAACCGCTGCACGCACAACCGGAGACTTATGATTCACGCAGCGGCAGACAGATTTCTTCTATCCTGTTTAGGAGTCTTACTACCTCCCCATTGCGTGCGTGCAGGGACGTGGCGCCGCACTTAGAGGGCAGCAAGCTTCCGCCATGAGCCGACGCTAATCAACCCCCAGGCAACTTGCCAAGTCCGTGATACAGTATCTCAATTTTAAAGGTACAGATTGTCCAAATGACATTCCCGGGACTGCTTCCAAAATAGAGATTAGCCTGATCTCCAGCCATTCCCCTGGACTCAATGGGTGCTATGCCCTCCCATCACATTTTTTTAGTTCTCCCATAATCCCTGCGTTGCGGTAGACCGGATGGAACGTCACAATTAGAGTGGATGGGTGAGGCCGGGGAACAGATGTTTTGTTGATATTAGGTTCTTATTCGTGTTTTTGATATTGAACTGGTATGTATAGGGCAGCACGTGTCAGTAACATCTTTTTAGATTTTAACCATGTACAAGCTGACCTGCTTTAACTTTCTAAGAGCACACCCTTTCACTTAAAAGTATGTGACCTCAAATATGACATTATTTAACATGAGCTGTGTCTTCTTTGAATTCTTTTAATAATAAGTTTGTTAAAACTTTTAAAAAATAGCTACCAGTGAAGCATGCAGAAAGAGTAACCATTGTTTGAGATATTATGAACGGTATAGTGGATACCTTGGAGGAGACATACATTGTTTCTTGATCCAACACCTTAGAATCTATAAACTTGGAAGTTTAACACTTCAGTGAACATAATAGCATTTCTAAAGAGCATCTTCCTATAAAGTAGTGATCAGAGAGACGTCAATCACTCTGCACTGTCCCCAGCTTTGCTGTATGAGAAGCCAGTGATGTCAAACTTTCTGCATGCCTTGAAATTCCAATCTTCACCATCACTGTGTAGCTTAGCTATAGTACTTATATGCCATTCTGATTTTTTTGTTACTTTTGTGTTAACCTAATGCCGTTTGTGGCCTGCTTATGGCCTTTTCCATATTGTCCTTATGTGCTTTGCTGTAATCTTTTACAACTTTTTTAGATGCCACATGTATTATCGTCCGTTCGTTGAGTGAAAGCAATGGATAACAGATTTGCCACTGCCTTAGTGATTGGCAGTGTACTTTCCTTACTTTCTGTCATTTACCTCTCCGCTGCAGTGGGAACAGCTTCATGGTATCAACTATTTCAATCCATCTGCCATCTCTAATATCAGTGACACTGCTATTGCGAACTTCACAATTGAATCGGATAAGACAGAGAAAAAGCTTATACTGAAGTCTTTTCCAGTGTAATGGCAGTCTTGGTCTTTGGCAAAGATGCATCACATATTTCACAGGATCACTGGGATCAGCACTCCAGTGAGTTTTGCAGAAATTGTTATCCTTATTTTGTGATGCCAAGTTATTTTCATAAGGATATATTACAAAACTGATGTTGGTTTCTTGTTCGTAAAGTTTCTGATTCAGTTGGTTTTTATTCACATGCAAATCTTCAGAAAATCAACAAGAAACGATGTTTTGCAAGGGTTAAATCACTTTGTATCATTGAAACAACACTATAGACAGATACAGACCCTGGCCTATAATGCATTTGACTCCAGCATGATCCAATGTGATTATGGGCATGCCAAAGGGCATCAAATTGGGCAAAAGTCATTCTGCAATTTTGAATAAGAAACTGGTGGTATTGCAAAGGTTACATCACTTTGTATCACTGAAACAACACATCACAGACAGATAAAGGGCCCCTGGCTATATAATGCATTTGACTCTTAATGCATAACACCTCTATTTATGATTTAACCCTTGCAAAACACCATTTTTTTGTTCAGAGCTGCAGAATGGCTATTTTCATGTGCAATGAATCCTCCCAATAGGCTGCGCATCAACCAATAACGACATTCACCATAAGGTAAAAAGCTACTTTATTGCTGAATAACAAACATAAAACACACTGATCCCACCTGATGTGTTTTGTGCTATAGTTAGCACTTCATTAGAGGCCTCAGAAGAACTATAGCATGAAACGTGTCATGTGGGATCGAGTGTGGTGTTGATATCCAGCAATAAAGTATTTTTTTATCTTAGTTGGATATGTTACTGGTTGATGCGCAGCCCATTGGGGAGGATCCATTGCATATAAAGATACGAGGCCAAGCGAATGGTTTGGGGCATGTGTGCAGCCGAGCCAGCCAAGAGGAAAGGTGAGCCCATTATTCTTAATACCTGTATCGTCTGATAGTCCGGAGTGTCGACTGCAGGAGTTGTTAACACAAGCTGTCTCTCGGCAAAGTGTATATGCGAAGGGGCCAAGAGTCCACCACTCAGTCCACTTATTCTTATGAGTTAGTTAACTTTGAGAGATGTTTGTTTTTTTAACTTTGTTTTATTGAACAGTGTAAAATAGACTTGCAGTAAATACAATGCTCATTAAATAATGTTAGCAAGGGCTGTATGTTGTTTAATATATAATTTGCATGTCACTTATAGTTGCAGAGGTTGTAATAATTAAATAGAAAAAACCCGACTATTTACAAAGGAGTCGTCTGTTACATTGGTATGTAATGTTGTGTTTCATAAAGCATTTCTTGGGTGGGGGCATGCAGATAATCACTTTGTATCAGGCTGGAGTCAAATGCAAATATGCCAGGTGTCTATATGTCTGTGAGGTGTTTCATCGAATCAAAGTGATTTAACCCTTATATATTCATTTTCTGAATAAGAAAACCAACTTTAGTCTTGTGATGTATTCCACTGTTTCTCCCTTAATTTATCCTAAAGACAAGCTCACAAGGGTCCCACTCATTATCTGAACAATATGCATGTGATTGCATGTGGGGGAGACCGAACAGCAACTGCATCAACGTATGGCCCAGCACAGAAGAGCCAATTTCTCGGGTCAGGACTCAGCCGTGTATCTGCATCTTAAGATAAAGGACATACCTTTGAAGATTGTAATGTAACATACTGGCGAAGGAACGTGACTGGTTCAAGAGAGGTGTTAAGGAGGCCATTTATGTGAAAATAAAGAAACCAAGCCTAAATAGAGGTGGGGGGGTTCGACACCATCGTCTGCCATGTACAATGCTGTTTGACCTTACTCTGGGCGTTCCTATAAACACCTCTTAGCCACTATCTAATCACAACCCTTAACACCTGGCTGTGATATGCTAATTGGGATTTTCCAGGGTACATATTGCCACAGATTCTTGTACAAGTCATTCTGAATTGAGAAAGCCAGTCGGGTGACTAGCAAACGTCTTCAAAACACATTTCAAGTCCAGTTGATCTAATTGAATACAACAGATAAATATGCATGTGATTATAAACAAACTGTTGCACACACCACATACTAATCCCTCTCTCGTGCATGCTTAGAACATAGTTTCATTTTTGCTTATCAGTTTAGTATATGCAACCGCAGCAGTTTTCCACTTTCAAGGTGCAGTCTGAATATTGCCCTAAAAACAATTCTTTTTAACAATGTAGATGCCATTTGAAAGCAAAAGATAGCTTTCCCTGTTACATTTTGCATTACGTAGAGTTGATCCAGGGAAATTCTGAGGTCAGAATTTTTTTCCCCTTCATAAATTGGTGGGTTTTTTTGCAGGAAATTAGGATATTGCTAGATTGGTTAGACTAGATGGACGTATGTCTTTATTCAACCTCAAATACTATACTATACGACTAACATTTCCCTTTTCAGGCTTGTGGTTAGCTTTAAAAACAATAAAGAATTCCAGGGGCTGGGCTTATGATGTAGCATTCCATAACGTCCTAGGAATAGTGGGCATGCTAAGCCAGCCTAGACAGGGCAGAGTATGATACTGGGGATTCTATAATGTAAGCAGGAAGCACCACCCCCTATAATACTGTAGTTTTGGATAGATTGCAGATAGAATCATAACCCTGCTCTTTTATAAAGGACACTTTAAAACTTTACACATTGTATGGAGACCAAACAATATGTAAACCCAAATTGTAACAACTTGAATCTGAAAATATCCATTCTAAAAAAACAAACTATAAATCTCACTACAATAAATAGCATTAAAGTAAATATCACCCATTCAAGAACTGGATGAATTAATTGTGTGTATGTACAGTGACTGGCCACACCCCTGACCTGTCACATGCTCTCTTGCCTAATCTGTCCTGTAAAAGGATTGTCTAGAGGCTACTAGTGGGTGTGACCAACTGTAACAAGTTCCTGCAGTATCTTCGGACTGAGCATGTAAAAGAAAAAAAAGATCAATGTCCACACGTGCTATACTGCAATACCGGGAAATAAAACCCCATGTTAGTAAATTAAATTTCTCAACAACCATATCAAATGAGAGGTGAGAGACAGATCACTGCTTTTATATCAAGGAGATCTACCTTCTGTTTCATTGTGTTCTGAGGTTTTAGTTGTCCTTTAAATGTTTATTTTTGGGTTTCTAAATGGTTGTTCATCTCTTTGATATTTTTTTTCTTTTCTCAGATGCGTTTCAGATTCCCCCACTCTATCGCATTGTGTGTTCCTTTCTCTCTCTGACCAGTTTTTGGAGAAGTATAAGAACCAGGGAATCATAACTCTGAAATTGAATCTCGTGAGAACTTGTGAGTAAGAGTTCATAATCTCTCAAGTTCTTTGAAAAAACAAGTGCTTGAGCAGTTAATGTATGTTAATAATGTCAGTACAATAAAGTGCAAAATGCAAAAAACTTTTCTCTCCTTGAAAAATAAAACCTATTTTGCAGCCAAAACTTTCTATTAACTTTGCTAAATAGTTATAGTATATTATTTAAAGGGTTGAATTAAGACATACGTCCATCAAGTCCAACCATCTAGCATGTTCTCATTTCCTGCCTAACTGTTGATCCAGAGGAAGGCAAAAAAAACCCACCAAATTTATGAGGGGGAAAAAATTCCTTCCTGACTCCACGTGACAATTGGAAATTTCCCTGGATCAACTCTACTTTATGTATCAATACCAGTAACTTGCTACGTTCCTTGTTAGCAGAAACTCATCCATTTTTTTGAAACTGACCAGTGAACCTGCCATAAGGGCTAGGCCACACTGCTGCGTTTTTTTTTGCGATTGCAAATTCAAATTATTGAAACGCCGCACAACGCAAAAAAAATGCGCGTTTTTCGATGCGATTGCGATTGCGTTTTGCGTTCTGCATTTTTAATCGCAATCGCATGCGTTTTCCTATGCTTATTGAAGAAATCGCAAACGCAACATGAATCGCATGCTATTGCGTTTGCGTTTCAGTGTGGCCTAGCCCTAACAACGTCCGCTGGAAGACAGTTCCATAGCTTCACAATCTCACAGTGAAAACCGCTTTCCGAACTTGAAGCCTAACCTTTTTTCTTCAAGTCTTAGGGGATGTCCATGTGTCCTCTGACATTTTTATTTATGAACATGCCCCAGATAGTTTATTGTATGGCCTGTTAATGTATTTATACCAAGGAATAATATCCCACGCAAGCGCCTTTTCGCCAGCATACATAAATTGTAATTTTCCACTCTCTTTATATTCAAGCTCCCCAAATCCTCTTATTAATTTAGTTGCCCTTCTCTGAACCCTTTCCATTAAAAGATGTCCCTTTTGTACACAGGATTCCAAAATTGCACTGCATATTCCAAATGAGGCATTGCCAATGCTTTGTAAAGAGGAGAATAACCTTTTCCTCCTTTGAATCCATACCTCTCTTTACAAGACAAAACCATTGGCTCTGGCTTGTTGCTGCCTGGCACTGTTGCTTCCTTTAAGTTTGTTATCCACCAAAACTCCAAGATCCCTTTCCAACAGGGATTCACTTAACACAGAGCCATTTATAGTATAAGCCGCTCAAGGATTTTTAAGTCCAAAATGCATCACCTTACATTTCTAACATTGAATCTCCTCTGCCACTTAGCAGCCCAATGTGACAATCTATCTAGATCCCCTTGCAACGATTGCACATCCTCTGAAGTCTTTAATGGTGACAAAATATATATATTGGTATCAATGTTTGGTATTCTAACTATTTTTGAAATCTCCAGCATATCTACTCTCAAAACTTATTTGCCTTTTTAAATTCCTGTTAAATGTGCCATAAATAGTTTTGATTGCTTGCGTTTGAATAAGAGCTCCTTCACACTATATCAGTTTTATCCTTTTTTTCAAATGCAGTTGCGTTTTAAAAACGAACAGGCAGTAAAAACACATAGGATTTCACAATACTTTTTTTACACTTGCTGCATTGTATTCCGTTCCACTCCGTTTTAATAACGCACTTCTGCACTCATTTGTCTGTCTAAATGCATGAAAACACGGTACAATGGATAACAACGCACGTGTTTGGTCCTGCCAAATGATGTGGTCAAAAAACGAGTTAAAACACAATAGAAACAAATGGATAATAACTCAAACAGCAACAGATACAAAACGTCACTCAACGCACTGCGTTTTTAAGTTGCGTTTTTGTCTGTTCCAGAGTGAATGAGCCCTAAACTATATTGTCACCTGTTCATCTGAGTGGCGTTCGTTTCCTCTTGTTTTTCGAAGTGTGCCATAAATAATGTAGCCAAAATAGCCTGGAACAAAGCGTTTAAACTTACCTGCAAGCGTGATCCATCGCTAGCTCCCAACTGTTTCCCACTTTAACTAACCTTCGTTCCCGGCTACTGTTACATTAATTGGGAATGGTAAGGTAGGACAGCTATGTAGGAATGAGTTTAGCGGGCCTTTCTGCTCTGAAGCATATCATGTTTTTGCAGTAGCCTGCCTTTGCATGTTCTTGCTTGCATATCATGGTTTAGTTTCTGGGGCAGTAAGGAGAAATAAGATTTTTTAAATTAAATATTGCAGAAGTGTAGGTGACCTCCAAATATGCTTGTACCATAAAGTACATGTTTTATGGCACTTCTAACAGAAATTTTAAAGCAAATCCGTTGTAACCAGGTATTTATTTTCCATACTGGCAAGGTATCCCCCCTCTTTCTTCTGCTGAATGGGCTTGAAAATATTTAGAGGAGACATCCTAGACAACTGGTTAGTAGGACCTATAGCAGGTAACTGACAAGTGAACTTTTTTTTGTTTTAAATATGCAGAAAAAAAATGCACATTTTACTTAAATTCACTGTGTGAATGATTAAGAGAAATGTTTAGACTGTACAACTAATAAAATTAAGTTGAACTTATGTTCATTTGTTTTTGTGAAATTTGTTTTAGTTTAACATCTCTTGTATCCTAGATTTGTGGCGATGTCAGTTCTTGCTTCCATTGGTTGCACTTGGGTTTATATTTTTGGTGCTCTTGTAGGCCTTGCAGGGTTGTGTGTGTCACAGCCTATACCCAGCCTTGGGCACTGGGGCTCTACACCTATTAGCAGTATGTGCTACTCATAGAATTTGCAACATTATAGAAATCTATTGGCATGACATATTTTTTATTAATATATATATTATATTTTTCCCTCCGTTTCTTCACCATTTTTATCTTTTTAAGGTGTATGCACTTTTGGTTCAGTTATATGCTTCTGCATTGGAGTGCGGATGTTGCAGGAAAGGCTACCCCCCCCATATGGTGTACGGAGAATATGGGTGGTCCTTTTGCTTAGCCTGTGTTTCTTCACCTCTGCAAATTATGGCTGGAGCTCTTTTTCTGTGGGCATTCTGTGCCAGTCGACGTGAATACTCACTTATGAAAGCTTACCGTGTTGCATAAGCTCCTTTTGGTTTAAGGTTGAGAGGTCTACATGTATCTGTATAAAGTTGAATGAAGTATTAAATATAAAACCTTAGTAGATCATCCCACTAAGTTTACCGATGTGCTGACCTCCATTAAAATTAAAAAAAAACACGATCGGTTAGACTGGAATATTGTACTGAACGTATGATCAGGTAGCTAAAGTCTTTTTATTCTGCAGCTCCTTGTCCTTGGCAGGCATTAGATTCGCTGCACACTAAGCTTGGAGATATACAGTGCATTTCTAACGTCAGTATCTTGATGGAGATAAAACTTTAGAGAATAAGGCAAATATCCAGAGTACTGTGGTATCTTCTAGTAAAGTTTTATATTTAGCCTTCAAGTGTGTCCACATTGTATTTGCTGGCTTTACACATGCCAGTGTGTAAATGCTTGTATTTGAAGATTTCTCTGGTAGTAGGCTTTGTAGATATTTTACTTATACCTCATGCACTGATGTACAGTAAAATGTTGGTTTTTAGTTATTCTTTAATTTTTTGTGCCATATGACGTATATTACATCTTATCTGTAAAGACTTAGTAACTAAAAAATACTTTTCATTCTGTTTTTGTATTTACTGCATTTTTCTACAAGGCAATGGATCTATGACACCAGTGTTCGTTTATGTGGGTTTGGATGTAGGTTGCAGTTTACAAACAGACATTTATCCAGCTTATGAAAGTAGAGGATAACTGCATGAAAAAATGTTTTGTGCCCTCAAGACAAGGTTTATCACTTTTCTTTTCTTAAGCATGCCTAGATCATTGTTTGGTTTGTATCAGAAACATGACTCTACAGTTTAGTCTAAATGCAACATTTTAATAATATTAAGGGGGTTATTGTTTAGTATAATGGACTGAGACAGTTACACGTTCATTGCAAATGAACGTGTAACTGTTTACTTTTATGTGAAAATCTAATTTTATAGTTGGGGAATCAACCTGACAGGAATCAGTGCAAAGCCACAACTGATCATTTCTGACCAATTTTCAGCTTCATCAATTGGTCCAGATGATCACACGATCGGTTAGGCCGGAATATTGTACTGAACTGTATATCGACCTAACTAACTATATGGATTATATAGTGGCTTCTGAAATCTCTCCTACCAGTAGTAGCACTGACTCACAAATCATTTGTTTGGAGGTATTCAAGTTGCACAAAGCTTTTATAGGCAAATTCTTTGAAGCAGAATTTTGTGGATGGTCCCACAATTCAGTAGGGTCCCACTTAGTTTAAAAGCTAGGGATATAAAAGATTAAGTGCCACTTAGTTCAAAAGCTAGGGATAAAAGATTTAGTGGTTAAGATATTACCAATGGATGGACACAGACTTTATAAAATGCTATGCAAGAAAAAATGTGTGCTTGTACATGTACAAATTAACCTTAATAGAGCATCTAAATATATAGATTTTTTACAAAAAGTGTGGTTTTAAAAAAACATTGCTTCACTCCTAAAATTCATTGGTTAAAATTAGTAGCCCTTTTGTTTTTTCTTCCCTCAGCATATAAATCTTTTATTTGTATATAAGATCTATTAGGTTAATCACTCTGGACATGCTCTATATTTTTAAATATATATGTGTAAATTATATCAAAATATTTAACAATTTGTCAAGCTAATTATGGTTTACACAATTGTTTGCAGAAATGATGGCAAAATTGTTAATTGTGTGACTCTCATGCTGTTATAAAATTGTTTTCAATACTGTAGAATTGTTTATTCTATTCTATCTAGAATAGTGTTGTATGACACCCCATCTGTATTAACTATTTTAAAACTATTCAGACCACTGATAAGGGACATTGTCAATTTGTTTTTATTAATACAAAAAGTATGCTTTTGTTTTAATAGATCAAGTTCATATAAAAATATTTATTTTGAAAATACAAAAAGCATTGGGTTTTATTTTGCAGTTCTTAATATTTATGGAGTTCTTAATATTTTAATATAAACATCAACACTTGGCAGCAGAGCATCTCCCCACCCAACAAGATGTTAGTTCTTGCTCTGTACCCACATAGCTTTAAGTAATGCACAGCAGCTTCTGCTCCTGACATCTCCAGTGATCTTTTGTTTCATTAAAATATGGGGGGGGGTAAGCCAGAGAGCTGGGTCTGAACTAAACTGCCAGTAGCATACAAATGGAAACTTTCTTGGACCCATGGTGAGATTATAGTCGGAACTGTGCAGACCCGACTGTGCGCCCATGCGCACGTACCAGGACGTCGGCACGCCGTGATGTCAGCTCATGCACAAACACGCAATTTATTAAACCTTTTAGAACAAAGCAGACAATGATCACTAAAGAGCAGTTACTAAACCTTGAACATTTTCTAACAGAGCAGGCGGTGATCAACTATAAGAATGCTACCATTCTAAATTCTAGTTTTTATATAATGCAAAGTGTTTCAGTGAGTATAGTGACCCTTTAAAGGAAAACTGTGGTCCCCATTCAAGTGTAAAATAGCTCTCTCATATCTTTCAAACAAGCCTAGTATGATACTCTACCTGCTGTTAAATTTAAGTTATGGGCATTGAAAGTTTAACTTCCTCATCAGCACTGTGTGTAAATGAACACATAAGCTGTGTAATAATCCCACCCCCCAAAAAATATATCTATAGTTACATTCTCTAGGCTTTCATCTGCCTGAGGACATCTCAAGGAGTGACAATTTTCCTTTTCAGGCTTAAAGATCAATGCAGTTCATTACAAATTCATTACTCGGTGATTCATTTATGTATCCAGTCAAAATTGTTGTTTTTTTAGTGTCCCTCCCAATGAATCATTGCTGATATAAAGTGTTATTTAACAGTAGAAAAACTGGATGCATATATAAACCCTCTAGGTGCCAAGATCCATTCAGATGTTTAGAGCCATGTAGTTTGCTCATAAATTTCTTTCCACGGGTGGTTAATTTCTGTATCCAGTCATAATTCTTATAAGGAACTTCAACATGTCAGGTGCTTTGTCTATATAAAAAAGTTTTTTGAAAAATTGTTATGGGGGGGGGGGGGTTGTTGTTGCTAGTAATGAGTTTAAAGGGCATGTCCCCTTTAAAATCCCCACCCCCAAAACTATAATTCCCCCTACTGTGTAGTGTAATATAATCCTTACCTTACATCCCAGATCCAAATGGTTCTCCTGGATCCCCCCCCCAAAAGTCTGAAAAACTGGCCATATAGGACTCTGCCAACTGTCTCCCCTCTGGGAGAAGTTTGGCATGCAAACTGCAGGCCTCCCCTCTCCCTCCCCCTACCATAAAACCGTTAGTATGTTGTAGGGCTAGTTCCCCAGCCCCCAACCGCTATAATCTTATATCCAAAAACTCCCTGATAGTTACTTACCTTCCCTCTATCCTCCGCCGTTGTGAACTGCCCTCAGCCGCGTCCGTGATTGGCTGCCTCTCAGCCAATCACAGACGCGGCTGCCGGTCCAGCCCCTGCTTGTAGTTCTATGCAAAACTACAAAAAGTTTGGACATGCCCTTTAAGGTTACTTTAGTCGATGGGACAACACTAAAAAAAAAAATCAGATCTTCATTTGTGGTGATTATTTTCACCATACTGATACTAGCGGTATTGTTTTCAGGCAATATAATGGAGCACTATCAAACATTCCTTTATAGATGCAGCCCTTTGTACCCTTTGCTGTGCTGGCAGTTTTTCTACTCTGGACAAAATTCTCCATGATAAGAACAAATACCAATCTTTAAGCATGCCATCTGCATGTGGAGATAAATCCCTTATCGGCCTTTGGTGGTTTGTACAGAAACATGCAATAAATATGACTACCTTCCAGCTTTTTCTGTAAATGATACAAAATAATGGTGCAGTTATCTCACCTTTAACCCTTACAGTGCCAGCAGAATTTCACACTTCTGTTGCATTCAGGTGTAGAATAATTTTCAGAAATCATTTGTTTTGGAACATTAGATATAGTTTATCAGCTCAAACCGATTTTTTTTTTTGTAATTATCTTTATTGACAAAAAGTAACAAAATATGAAGAAAAAAACAATGACATCAGTTTATGCACGATATTTGTAAAGTGCAAGTGTTCCCCCAAGGTCATCCAATGCTCAATTGCCCCCAAGCGAGACAATGACTCCTATTTGTAGGCAACACATCACCCTAAAATGTATGTTTACCAATGCAAGAAGCCTAGAAGTAATAGCTTACTGGCAGTAAATTAAGGAGAGACTCCTAGTTTAGACATGATAGAGTAAATAAAAGAAGGGAGGGTGTGTGTAGAGCTGTGTAAAGAAAGGAAGAAGGTGTGTTAATTAATTGTAGGTGTCTGTTACAAGCTACCAATACTAGTGGGGATGAGAAAATTAACCTCTATATGCAGTTGGCAAGGCCACAGGTTTGGGAACTTTCTAATCATGGGGATTTTTAATTACTCAATTAAAATTATTGGAAATGGGAACTGCCAACCACCCCAAAGTTATCATTTTCCTAAATTTGCTATATGGCAGTATCGCACACTAGAAAGCATGCAATAACCATGGTTCATTATGGAGACAAAGTAATTTAAAGCTTAGAGAATAGTGATCATGTTATATTGTCATTTAATAAACAGTATGATCAAAAAAACAAAAGTGGACTGTTTTAAAGGGGTTTAAACTATTAACACTTCACTATGTATACCTTTTAGGGAACAAATTAAAAAATAGGGCTGTATACACTTTAGAGAACAAAAAGGGAGATTCAAAAAGTTCTTATCGTTTAAAATGGTGCTAATTTGCCCCAATAATCAGAGTGTTATTAACATTTGAAAGCTAAGATCTGATTGGTTGGGGCACACTTTGCACCATTTTAAACGATAAGAACTTTTATTGAATAACCCTGCTAGTTCTTACAGCAGTGACTATTAATAATAAGAATGGAATAAAATTCAATCTGGCTGGAGGATATGGAGTATGGTGCAGAAACAAATTGACAAAGTTAAATCAATAAGCCCAGAACTTGGATAATAATAAAATATTAATAACGCCCAGGACCTAAGATTCAGTACATTAAAGGATAAGTACACTGTAATAACAAGTTAAGTTTATTGTAACTGCCAACTTTAAAGGGCATGTCCACCCCAAAACTATAATTTAACCCACTTTGGCCCCACTCGGTAGTGTAATAAAAATCTACCTCACATCCCAGCTCCCAATTGTTCTTCTGTAATGTCCCTGTAAAGTCCAGAAAACTGACCACCAGGAGCTGGCAAAGTCCATATAGGACTCTGCCTCCTGTCTCTCCTCAGGAGAATTTTGCCATGCACACTGCAGCCCTCCCCCTCTCCCTCCCCTCCTCAGCACAAATCCCCTTTTCTGTAGTGTAGGGCTCCAACACCATAGTTATTTTTGCAGAAACTTCCCCGATCAACTTACCTGGCCTCTCTCCTCCAGCATTCTTGATAGCCAATCACAGACGCGCTGCCAGTCTGGCCCCTGCTTGCAGTTTCATGCTAGCAGAAAGCCATGACAGTATGCCGGAGGAGACAGGCAAGGTAAGCAATGATCGGGGGAGGTTCTGCAAATATTACTATAGCGGTTTGGGCTGGGATAGGGAGCTTTACACTACAGGAAAAATGCTCTTTAAAAATGTTTACACCCTCCCCCTTTGTTTTTTTTCCTAGGTCCCTCCTGAGCTACCTCTTGTTGCTGTAAAGTTTTTGACATCTGGGTGTGAAAGTTAGGCTGGGAGCTCTTCCCTCTGAGATTTGCTGGCTTCCCCTTCCCCTTAAGCCTCAAAACCCGCAATTGTGTGGTCAGTGCGCGCGTGACATGACGTCACGATTGCAGCTTTTGGAGGCTTAATTCTTACATTACTTAATTCTAACATTAATTATTAAATATTTATTTGATTTTTAATGAATGTTTGTAGATAGTTTTATGTACTTAATAAATATATTGATTTAAAAATACAATTATTTACCTTCTCACCAAATCTTAATGTAAATAAATTCCTAGTAGTCTTTAATTTTCTCTCCAAATATCCCTTTCCAATCAGCTCTCCCCTCTCCCACATCAGCATTGTCACATTTCCCAGCATCCCCTCTTGAAATCACTATAAACATTAGCTTGTATTTCTCTCCCACCCCCTCCGATGTTTCTCTCCCACCCTACCCCAAATCAGCATTGTAACATTTCCAGCATCCCCTTGAAATTCACCTTATAAACAGGCACACAAAAGTTTCCCTGCCTTTGCTTACGTAGTGTGGAAGAGTGTTTTAACCTTTCCTCCCTGTCTCTCCCTGCATGGTCAGCTGTAAAAAAACGATCTTGCAGAGATTGGAGGAAAGGATTTGTTTAGCAGAATCACTGGGGTCAAGTGGGCACGCCTGCTAGCATGATGATACACACTGAGTGAGGGTGAGGCCACCCCACGCAACGCACAGGAATCCCGCAAAAAATCACGAGCGTTATCGCACGCGATTGTGTGCGCCATTCTTGTGCGTTTTACTTTTGCTTTTTGCGCGTGCGTTTTCGACATTTTGGGTAATGGAAACGCATGCAATAACGCACCACAAATGGATTAGAGAATTTGGGGGAAAAAGGTAGAGAAGGTAGGGTGGCCATCATTTTGGTTATTGAAAACCGAACAGAAGTGGGTGGTGTGCGCTTAGCATCATGCAAAACTCAGTGGGGTTCTTAAGGGGTGGGGTTTAAAAATGGGGGTTGTCTCAAAAAAGCTTATAATGGGGATACTCTGAAAAAGTTTAATTATATAAATGCTGACAATGTGCATGGGGGCTGGGTGCCCACAATAAGAATGGAAGCATGGTGCTCACATGGAGATGGAAGCATAGTGCCGAAGTGGTTATGGGGGGGCATGTGCAGGGGAGAGGACTGGGACCTTTTGGCCTGGGGGCAAATACGACCAAGTGGGCCTTCATGGGAGATCACAAAATTTTTGACCACGCCCACTTTACAAGGTCACGCACCTTTGTTTCAGTTACACCCATTTAAGACTACTATTATCATTTACATGGTTGCTTGAACAACATTTTCAAGTGATGATGTGGTTTAGATAACCACATCCTAACACTGGGCTCACTAACACTGGGTAATGACAGGAGAGCTGTTAACACTGGCTAATGATCTAAAGAGCTGATAACACTGGCTAATTATCTGCTGGGCTTACAAACAAAGTAATTATCTGTAGAGCTGACACGCTGGGCTAATTGATCGAGAGTGGTGTATGAGGGATAACACGGTGAGTGAGCTGGAGGGATCACATAACACGGCTAATGGTCTGGGAGGGCTGACAATACTGGCTAATGAACTGGAGGGCTAAAGTAAACACTGAATAACACTGGCTAATAAACTGAGGGCTGACTAACTGGCTAATGTCTGGAAGGCTGACGTAACACAGCTAATGAATGAGAGGGCTGACATAATACTGTGCTGCTTTCTATAATTGACAGAGGAGGGGTCTTCTGTTTCTTGCCACATGTAGAGGTAGAGGCAGGCGTGGTGCCATTTAAGCATGTAACTTACTAAGAGCTCTAGGGCAGCCCAAATTTTCAATGGAGACCAGCCGGTGGCAATTGGGTCCTACTGGGCCAGTCCCCCCTGGACATTGGGACACCAATGTGGGAGCATGACACTGACAATGGGAATGGGGGACCATGCACTGACAAGGAATAGGGGGAACATGGCAACTGACAATGGAATGGGGGAGCATGGCATTGACAAGGGAATGGGGGAGCATGGCACTGGGAATGGGGGAGCATGGCACTGACAATGGGAATTGGGGGATGGCGGGCACTGACAATGGGGATTGTCAGTACATAAGTACATATTATAAGGGCGTGGTAAAATGCTTTGCACACAGACTAATTGCACACTGGCACTGGTAAAATGGTGGCAACCCATTGTAATTGGTTAAAATGGTAAAAATTGGTAAAATGCTTAGAAGAAACTAGACTGATATATAGTCGCACACATTGACATGGTAAAATAGTAGAAAAACTGAAAAAATGGCATGGGGTAAAACTGCTTGGCACATATATATGGTAAAACATGGGTCAAACTGCTGGCACAAAGACACTGGACAAACCGCTGGGCACACACACTAAAATACATACCCTCCTGAATTGGTCCCATAGGCAAAACAGGGACAGCTCAGGGAAATGTTGGTAATTTTACAGCTGCACTTACATGAGGACAACATGTCTCTGCACAAATTCATGTGAGATTGGAAGCAAAGTAAATGAGATGGAACAGTCTGTATAATGTAATTGTTATAGACATATAGTATAGTAATTAAGGGCATGTCCACCCCAAAACGTACTCCCCCAGAATGGCCCCCATCATGTAGTGAATAAAAATCCTTGTATCAGCAATTTAGGATTCCCAACAGGTAAGTTGTGAGGTTGCCCCCTTTAAAAATCCTTACCTCACATCCCAACTCCATATGGTTCTCCTGTAGTCCCCCCCAAAGTACCAAAAAACTGCCCACCAGGAGGATGCAGAGTCCATATAGGACTCTGCTTCCTATCTGGCCCCGGAGAAGTTTGGCATGCGTACTGCAGCCCTTCTATCCCTCTCTCCCTCCCCTCCCTATCCTCCTGATTAGGATTCCCCCCCCTACCATAAAACCCTTTTGCTATATAATCCCCCTGTCCCCCCCAGCCCAACCGCTATATTATTTATTAGAAAGTGCCCAAAAACATTACTTACCTTCCCTCTTTCCTCCGCCGCACTGAACTCCCGGCAGCCGCGTCCGTGATTGGCTGCCGCTCAGCCAATCACAGACGCGACCGCGTCCCGCCCCTTCTTGCTTTCTCGCGGTAGAGGAAAGAGGAAGGTAAGTAAGTTTTGGGCACTTTTCAATAAAAATAAATATAGCGGTTGGGCTGGGGGGACAGGGGGGAATGTTATAGCAAAAAATATTTCAAGGGTGGACATACCCTTTAAGGTTTGATAAAGGACAAAACTCCATCAAGCCAAACTATTCACCTTTTTTTTTTTAACCCTACCTAACAGTTGATCAAAGAGGAAGGCAAGAAAAAACAGCTAAAGAGGGGGGGAAAATTCCTTCCTGACTCCAAACGGCAGTCGGAAAGTATCCTTGGATTGTATAATGTGGCAGAGGAAAACGAAAATCATAAATAAACTAACGACGATTTTCTTTTCCTGGTCTGGAATCCAGCAGTGGAAGTGAATGGGTTAATTTCCTTCCTGTTGGAATGACAGGCGGTTAATCAATAAAAAGTACTCCTACCCTATCCCAGGCCTGGTTAACCAATAAAAAGGTAGCTCTCCCCTCTGTCTTTACGACTGTGCTTTTAGACTAAATACTTCATATATATACATATGTTATTTTTTTTTTATTTTAAGGAGGGGAAAACCCTTCCACTGCCGGATTCCAGACCAGGAATAGAAAATCTCGGTAAGCTTTTTATGATTTTCTGTTTCCGCCTTCATCCGGCAGTGGAAGTGAATAGGTTTTCTAAAGTAGTACAAAAAATAGGGGAGGAATACTTTCTCTATATTTAACATAAATTTATGTTATATGACTCTATGGATTTAGCACTTTTGTGCCGCACTCTGATCTAGCCCTATTCATCACATCCAATTTGTAATTGGTATTTTGCCTAAATTCCCAGGGATGTTGATGCCCTTGTAGAATGAGTGGTTACCTTTGGTTCTGCGATTTCTGCCATTTGTATGCTTGTCTTATCATTTGTGTTATCCAAGTGCTAACGTTGCTTGATGGTTGATTACCTTTTCTTTCTCCCTGAAATAGGATAAATAGAGACTCTGATTTTTCTATATTGTGTTCTCTTTGGTATTTTTTTATGTCCTTCCTACATCTAGAGGTTGTCTGTTTCATTTTCTTGAAATGCTGGTAATACAATATCCTGGTTTAGATGAAACTGTGACACAACTTTGGGTAAGAATTTGTATCAGGTCTCAAATAGATTATCATGTTGGAATGTTAGATACGGAGAAATTTTTTTAAGGGTTGATCTCAGATACCCTTTTGCTGAAGTTACAGCTATTAGAAATAAGGTTTTTACGTTAAATTTTTTATATTTGCTTCTTATACAGGTTCGAACGGACTATCTTTTAACATATTCAGCACTAATGGAAGATCCCATGGGTGGTTTTATATGCTTGATTCCTCGAAAGAATCTCACCATGAGTGGCTGGACGTTCCAACTTTTGTTGTACTGCTAATAGAGCTGATACCTGTCATTTTAGGGTAGGTGTGCTCAAGTTTTTCTGTAGTTCTTGGAATTGTTAAAATACCCCTATTTGTAGGATTTTGATTTGGATGTTTCTGGATGACATCAACGTTTCTATACTTCATTTGATAGTCCCTGATTTTTTAAGGGGTGTAATTTAACTTCCATGCCACAGTTTTAGCTTCTTTTTCTGTGTGGTTCAGGTTCCCCTGTGTCAGAAGGTGTGGAATGTTGTGGTTAGTTGTATTGGATGATATTGTGATATTGACTGTATCTATGCAACCATGGACGTCTCGGCACCAGAAGTATTATTATCATCTTGATATCAGCGGTATGGGAGGGGAATGGAAATATACATCATTGAGGGGCCCCAGGTTACGAAAAGGCGTTGGTTGCTATTGCTGCTTGGCGGGAAACCATGAACAAAACTTCTTGATTGGTGTGTTGTCTTGTCGCATTAGATCATTTCTGGTAGACACCCACACTTCACAATGTCGTTCAACACATGTTGGTTCAGACTCCATTCCCCTGGATTGACCTGGTTCTGCTCAGCCAGTCGCGGATCTGGTATTGTCCTTGCCTGGAATATGAATAGCTCTTATGCATCTCAAAGTTCTTTTCGCCATGTCAGTCTGGAACTCTGTGTTCCCCTTGTTTGTGATATAACAGACCACGGCTACATTGTCCGACTGTATCTGAATTGTTTGTTGTAAAATATTTGTTGAATTTCTACATAGCTGAGAAACCCCCTCATTTCTCCAGATTCTGGTATTTTGTTTCCATACACTGTTCAGGTTCCTTGAACCATTTGATTTTGGCATATTGCTCCCAGCCCGTCGGACTCGCATCTACAGTAATTGTGATCCAACAATAACAATAGATTTCACTGATTTGGAGTTCACAATCTTTGTCCACCATTCCATTTTTTTCCTCATGGTTTGAGGGAGATATATTAATTGGTTTGACCTCTGTTTGGTACTCCATTGACTCAGTAATGTTCAATTGTAGTGGGCCTTAGGGAATAGAGACCTTCACTGATTCTGATGTTGTACTAGCTTCCCCAACAACTGCTGGCACAACTGGTGCTGTCGAATATTGATATTCAGAAATTGCTTCATTTCTTTCAATATAGTGTGCTTTTGCATGGGTAATGACAGTTGTAGCTTCTTTGACTGTTATCAGAGTTACGAAGAACTGGGATCTCTTGTTTGGTAACATCATGGATTTCCCTGATTTATTAACCATCCATGATGGTTCAAACAAGAAATTGTCTTGTTTAGATGAGTTAATAACAGAGGTTGACTCGCTGATTTTATTAGTATATCGTCGAGATATGCATAGATCTGTATCTTGTGGAGTCTAGATGAGCAATATGGGGGCTAGTACTTTTGTAAATACTCAAGGCGATGACGCCAGTCCAAATGGCAAGCATTTGTATTGAAAATGTGCTTTGCTATTGCAAATCTGAGATACTTCCTGTGGCTCTGGAGTAGGGAATGTGATGGTATGCACTCTGTAGGTCATTTTATCATCCAGTGTCTTTGTGATTTGAGCTGATATGGATTTCAGGTGTTTCCATCTTGAATTTTGTTTTTACCAGAAAGGAGTTGAGATACCTCAAGTCTAGATTGCTCTGAAGTCTCCATCCTTTGTTCTCCGAAGAAAGAATGGGGAATAGATCCCTTTCCCTCTCTTTCGTGGGGACTTCTTTATAACACTTGGTTTTAATAGTGTTTGGACTATTTTGGGTAGTTGTCGTTTCGCCTCTTGTTTGTTTGGGTGGTTGAGATTTTACCATTCTCTTTTTTGGGGAATTTGAAGAAAGAAATCGATAGATAGAGTAACACTTTGACAGTGTGGTCAGCTCAGGAATCTGTCTGTATTTCTTCCATTCCGTCACAAACATCCGACAGTTGAGGCGCCCAGATTGGACGAGCAGCCCGTCATAAGTTTCTTCCTCTTCCCCTGCTCCTTTGTTATTCCGAAAAAGAGGTTGTTCGGCCCTCCAATTTGGTTTTTGAAAGGTCTGATGACCTGGTCTATATTGTTTGGCTTGTTATAGCTTAAGTTGAAAAGATGTAGAAGGAAGTTCTCTTCTGTTTTCATAAATGTGGTAGGGTGTTTTCTTCGCTGAGTTTTTTTCTATTAGTCATCTAATGGTGATCCAAACAGTAGATCCCCCTGGAATGGTAGTTTGGTTAGACTTGTTTTGATAGGTTATCAAAACGCCATTGTCAAGCCAGAGTGCCCTTCGAGCTACTGTTGCTTGGCCCATAGCTTTAGCACTTAAGTTATGGTATCTAATGAAGCCTCGCTATAAAGTCGTTTTGCTAACGTGATGTCTGTAGCATTTTGTTAGGTCTTCTCTTGGGACACCGTCTGATATGCCTCTTCAAGTTCTCAATCCAAATTTCTATTGGTTGGCAAATGTAGTGATGGCAATTGAAGGTCGGATAGCAGCCCAGATGATGTATAGGCTTCTTTAGTGCTGCCTCCTCTTCTTCCATCGGATCCCTTAATGAAGTGACTTTTCTGTAGCTAAAGCTATTCTTCTGTAGTTTTCGCTATTGCTGTGTCAATTTTTGGCGCATCAATCCCAGGTTTATGGATTATATGTTTGTGAGGTGTTGAACTTTTATATCGGACTGTTCCATTCACTGTGTTTTATCTGTTGTTATATGGGAATGCAAAAGAAATTCACGCATCTAAGTGCTGATCACCAAACATCAATCTAGGTATTCTTCAATGTCTCTGTTATTTGTAACGTGGTTTCATCCTATTGATTAAATATTCCACAGATTTTGGGATATGTTCCCTGCCGTTATCTCTTCTACTATTCGTCTCTAATAGTGTATTTCCCCATCAGCGATTCCTCCTCTGATTCCTTGTTCTGCAGGTTTGCTAGGCTATGAAATACCATATTCTTTGAACATTTCAGAGACATTTCTAATGTTACTGCTGACACCTTGTTTTACTATGGTGTCTCTCGAAGAACGAACACAACTTTTCATGGCTAAATGTATCTGCTCTGTGATAATTGATGAGAGAGTTAGTACATTCTTTACAATTTTTTTCCATGTTCTGCTTTTTTGTTACATAAGACACATTCTCTTGCACTGGATTGCTAGGTGATGACCTATCCCTGGAGATCTTAATTAGAAATAAAAGAAAACCAATAAACAAAATTTTTTAACTTTCCCTTAACCTCTTTTGATATGCTCCTCTTTATTTGTTGCTCACCCCCCTTGATCCTGATCTCTGTCTTTGGATTGAATTCATGATAGACACTGCAAA
This sequence comes from Hymenochirus boettgeri, assembly GCA_019447015.1. Taxonomy (NCBI): domain Eukaryota; kingdom Metazoa; phylum Chordata; class Amphibia; order Anura; family Pipidae; genus Hymenochirus; species Hymenochirus boettgeri. The sequence goes on along the minus strand of CM033475.1, from coordinate 106,063,243 downwards.
AGACAACATTTCATCAATAAAAACACTTTATTCTATTGTACTCATCTATTAGGTGAAAGAGGGCCATGCTTCAGATGTACTCACAGCATACAGGCAGTATATGAGATCAAGGACAGCGGTATCTGGCAGGTTGATGTAATCAGGCTGCTGTGTGTTGTTTACCTACTTTAATCCAAGTAGATAGGAGTAGGCGTCTCCGTGCGCTTGTCCGGTTTTTAAATGTGCAATGATGTCATCGCGTTATTTGTAATCTAGCGTGACTTCCAGACTGCCCTAGCATACATGCAGAGAGTTCCGGCCCCGCTGACGGCCGCACCGCTTTCGCTCTGTACACAGGGAGAGCGGTCTCCAGTTGGGTAGAGAGGCTGAGACCAACTGGTAGATATCGTTAGGGGGGAGATCCAAGTCTGTATTCCACAGGAGAAAAAAGACATGGAGGACAGAGGGAGGAGCTACCTTTTATTGGTTAACCAGGCCTGTCATTCCAAAAGGAAGGAAATTAAACACTTCACTTCCACTGCCGGATGAGGACCAGGGAAAACAACGTGTTTTTACAGCAAGGGTTATGGGGAAAAAGGTTTCTGGACAGCCAAGGCATTATGGGGAAAACCAGAAAATTTACTTATTGCCGTAATTTTCTTTTCCTGGTTCCGAAACGGCAGTGGTATCCTATGGGTAATCCCGGCTTTTCTTGAATGACAGGCTGGTCCCTCCTCTGAAAATAAATTTGGCATTGTTCCTCCCCTTCTGTGTCTTTTGCCGATGTACGATTATGGTATCTGAAAAATAGAATAGGGGGAACGAACCACTGCGTGTTTTGGAAGCAGGAAAAGAAAATTACGGCAAGTAAAATTTTGTTTCCTGGTCCTCACATGGCAGGGAGGGTATGCTGTTAACACAAAAGAATTTATTTAGAGAGAAGCAGATAAGATTTTTTGAGGGCATCTGCCCACATTAGAGGATGGAAGATCGGAATCATCTGAGGCTGATAAGGTTGGGAGGAGGATGTCCTGTTGAGAAGGAATGAGGTTACAACCTTAGGTATATTTAGGAATGAGATGAATGGTGGGAGGAGCTCTGAGGGCTCTAATTTCTGATACTCTTTGGCTGAGGTGATGGGGTGATGGCTACCAAGAAGATGGTTTTGAGAGTTAAATCTTGATTGGAGCAGGAGGATATGGGTTCAAAGGGTGGTTATGAAGGGCGTGAAGAACTGTGGGAAAGTCCGGGGGTTACTCTTGATCTAATTGGTGGTTTAGGTGCTTGAGTTTAGGGTTTAGGGTCTTGAAGAACCCAATTATTGTGGGGTCCAGAGCCCATCTTGTATTAGCTAAAGCTGATAAAGCGGATATTTGGATTTGAGGGATGGCAAGAAAGGATTTTGTGTAAGTCCATCTTGGAGAAGAGAAACTGAAACTATGATCTGACTGAGGTAGAAAGAGGAGAGAGACCTTTAAACTTGTTCCAGGCACTGAATATTTCCCAGATTTTATAATACCTTGTGGAAGTTGAACCTTTCCTGGATGCAAGAAGAGTTTGGATGACTTGACTAGAAAATCCTCTGTGTTTCATAGATCTTGGTTCAACCTCAGGCCACAGGCATAACTCTTCAAGGCTGGGTGGAGGACTGGACCTTGAAGAAGGAGGTCCTCCCTCAGAGGTATTCTGATGACGGACAGATAGAAATCTGGGAGCCAGTGGAACCATGGTCTCCGAGGCCACCATGGTAGAATAGCATAATACGTGACCTTCTCGTCTGATTTTTGATAAATATGGGGATAAGAGGAATGGGGGAAAAGATTGTAGGCATATGGTGTCCCACTTCCCCTGAGCCACCCTGTTTCCCAAAGGTGGCAACCCCAAACCAAGGGGCTAGCGTCCGTGGTGAAATGAAAGGAATCCAATGCCTGTGTTTCTAAGGAGATGGGAAGAAAGTTCTTTTTCATTGTCCACCACAAATCTTTTTGACTTCTGAAAGTCAGAAAGATTAGTTGATTTGGATTGAGTGAAATTGGCTCAAGAAGGATATTTGGAAGGTTCTGATGTGGTTCATGGCCACATGAACAAATTCTAGAGTAGAGATAGCTTTCCCAGAATGTGTTGGCAAGAACAAGGCAGTGGAGGCTTGGTGAGACAGGGAATTTTTGATTGACTGGATGATGTCCAATTGTGCCGTTCCAAAGGAAGAGATATCGTCATTTATGGGAGTTGAGTATATTCCCCAGGAAATTGAATTTGGTTTGGCTGGGTGAGGCTGGACTTTTCCCAGTTGATAATCCACCCATGGCTTTGCAGACAAGATAGGGTGATCTGAATGGGGCATTGGAGGGTGGTTGAGCTATCTGAGCCTTGACCAAGATGTCGTTAGGTAAGCAAAAAATCTGAAGCCCCTGAGGATCGTTAGGTGGGCTATGATGGGGATCAGAATTTTGTGAAAACCATTGGGAGCGGGTGGCTAGGCCAAAGGGTAGGCATCTGTTTGGTATGATTTCCATGATGTAGAAACGTAAGAGTTTCCTGATAGATGGGGAGTGAGGTAGGCATTGTTTGTGTCTATTGTCACTAACCAATCGTCTGTTGGAGTTAGATAGTGACTGAATTGAGAGGTTTTGAATCTTGTATGTTAGAGGAATTGGTTTAGGAACTTGAGGTTCAAAAAATCGACCTGAATTCCCATGATTTTTTCTCTTCAAAATATGGGAGAGTAGATGCCATGTCCCTCTCCGGGGCAGGTTACTCTCGATGATGATGTTTTCGAGGAGGAGTTGGAATAATTGAAGAAGGTCTTGCCTGATCAGAATTGACTTGGAATTTTGATTGGATGAATCTGTTTAGGTCAGATAGGAGAGGAATTCTAGACTGTATGCCTGTAGGATGTCTTCAGAACCCAAGAATCCAATGTTGAATGAGCCCAGACCTCTGAAAAAAGGGAAAGTCTGTCCTACTTTGGGGTTTGGGCCTTCATGAAGGTCTTGTATTGAAGGGTTTGTTTTGCCACCCAAGGAATGTTTGCTGAAAAGGCCTCCAAGATCCACTTTGGGGAAGTGATCTGTTATTTCTGAATGCCTTTGATCTCGAGAGATGGCGAGCAATACCTCGAGTGGAGGCCAGTAGGGGCCTGAAAACTTCTGGTTTGAGGAAGACTTTTCTTGTTGGAGTTCCTCGATAAGGTCTTCTAATTGGGTCCAAAAAAGAAGGCTGCCCTCAAGGGAATGCTGTCAGGCTTGCTTGGAATGGGCATTGACCCTCCTGTTTAACCCAATGCATGCCTGGCGATGACAGTAGATCCCATGATTAGAAGATAGTTTGATAGAGTCCATGGAAGCTTCGACAGTGAAAATTGTTGGATAGCTTGAGTCCGAAAGACTCTTCAGCAATTCGCTTCTGGGAGTACCATTATTTATGGCTTCTTCTAAGTCAGAGATCCAAACCGTGTGGCTCTGGCCAAAGCTGGGTATAGCTAAGGAAGGGCAAATTGAAGCACCGGCCAGAAGATAGGTCCTCTTGAGGAGGGAATCTTCCTTCCTGGTCCATGGGGTCCTGAGGGGCCACTGATCTTCTGTGGCGAGGGTGCTGCTTCCTGTTTGTTGAATGATGGCCGTATTTACTTTAGGGCGTTCCACCCAGAGGGATGTCAGGAAGTTTCCCACTCTTTTCTAATAGCTTCTTGAATTTGTTCTGTACATGAAAAGAACCGGAATCCTGGTCCTTTTTGCAAACATAAGGTCTGAGTATTCAGATGGTGGAGGGTTCGAAATTCTTAAGGATTTTTTCAATTCTTGATCAGTGCTGTATGGGACTCTCCTAGTTTCAGACTTGAGCGTTGAGTTGGTTCAGATTATGGTGCGAGAAGAGGCGACGGTTTAGCATGGCTGACACTTGAGTCCATCATTGTCTGGAGAAGAGTAAATTCTAAAGTTGGCCCAATCTCGCAAAGTTTTTTATAATGAGCGCTGGTTTGTCAACATTGCGGCATTCGACTCTTTGTGGTAGACATGTTCTCCTTCAATCCTGTATCTGGAGGAAGAAGCTGAAAGATAGACAAACAACAACAAAAAATAAATAAATAAATAAATATATAAATAAATGAGATTAGAGGCACTCTCTTTGAAAGAAAAAACGCTACCCCCCTGGAATCTGAACTACTTTTGTAAGAGCTCATGGTAAGGCACCTAATAAGAGAAAGCGAGCTATTAGGACCTGGAAGCGCCCAAGCCAATCAGAGGCAGGCACTGGGTCTGAGAAAGGCACCAACTTAAAGTATTGGCAACAGCCAGGGGCGCAGCTACAGCACACTAGCTCCTTCCATCCACCAAGTGAGGAAATAGGGGGCGAAGCCGTGAAAAGCCGGCATTTGAATTTTTCCGCAAGTCGGGAGTGCGGGTGCGGTGCCGTCATGTGCGTGACGGGTGGCCACATTGTAGAGACACGCAGTTGAGTCCTCGTACCTATTCCGCAACATCGTGGAATACTACCCACCAGACGGACAGAGGTCCCGTGACAAGCAGGGAAGAGTCGAGCACTGACAGGACCTGTACTAACAGTATGAAGAGGAAGGCGACTGTCAGTTGAGAACGGAGGAGACCCCCAAGACAGGGGCGGGAGCAAGACCGCATTAGTTTCAGGGGCCGGACCGCCGTCATTCCAAGTAAAAGGGGGATGAACCCGATAGATAACCACTGCCATGTGAGGACCAGGGGAAAAACAAGGTTCTCTGCCAGCAAGGAGTTAGGGCGACGAGGTTCTGACAGCAAGGCATTATGGGAGTAAACAAGGGATTTGTTACAGCAGGGATTATGGGAACAATGGTTCTGACAGTAATGGCATTAGGGGGGAAACAATTGGGTCTATGACAGCAATTCGGACTATGGGGTTCCGCCATTGTATTTGTATTTGTCAGTGTATGAAGGAAAGCAGGTTCACCAACTTCCCTTTTACAGAAAGTATAAGATATGAGCTGAAGGGTGTGCCCAGATCGAGGGATGGTCAAAGCAGAGGGGCCTTGTTTGAAATAAAATGCACGCCGTGAAAAAGCCCAATGCATTACATGCCTAGGCAGCCTCGAGACTACATGCTCATTATAAACTCAGGATAAGGTTCAACAATTGTGGGTGTAGGTCTGAAGGCGAGGGGAACAGGGGAGGAGACCTTGGGGTTGAGGGGAAGGGGTTGGCGGAGCTCTAGAATGCTACCAGATATCATCTCCTATTACTATAAAGGAGAGTTTACCCTAAAGGAAGTATCAATTGTTGCCGGTATCGGCTCACTTTAATGAGGGGCCTTCAGAACTTTGGACTGTCACAATACAAACCCTTGTGAAAGTTTATATCTCTTATAAAGGATGTACGCAGATCTGATGGTATTGGACAGGCTTTACATGTCAAGATGAGTTTAGTTGGCTACTACCGATGTGGTTTAAACCCCCCCACAACTGTACTCAGTGGATACCCCCATACATGCGGTTCATATCATCAAATCAGTGAGTACATACCCACAGGAATGGAGAGGATTCATTGTGGAGGCATTAAATACCTCCTCCACAAATTTTTTTAATTGAAGGTCTGTTTTAGTGTACAAAGTTGTGGGGCATCATGGGGGCAAAATTTTCCCTACATGATGCAATCTGTTCATGGGATGTGGGAGGAAAGGTTGTCTTCACCGCCCCCAAGTTCAGGCATTGGAAGATCCCTTATATCGGAGATTACATAGCGATCTCTATGTTGGATGGGTACTGAGTATGAGGTTAAGGATTTTACAATGATTTGGAACGTAATGAGTGGTTAATAAAGTTTACCTACCTCTTGGAGGTTCTAGGGTAGCTATTTAGACTCGTAGAAAGGTGAGGAAATCTAATTGGTCGAGAATATAATCTAAACCAGATTCCATAGTACATCTTACATGCGCATCCTGCCACCCCCTCATTGCTAAGGGGTTTTCCTTATGTGCAGATGCTACGTGTCAAGAGGAATGCTCTTTGGCAGAATTTCGTATGATTGGCGTAGGCTTTTGTTATTTACCCCCTTTAGCACCACTGGATGTACAGTGTTTGCATTTGGGTCATTGTATATGGGGCTGTGCTCTTCCACAACAGTACTTTTAGGAGTCCATCAAGTCCAAACCTATTCACCTTTTTTTTTTTTTTTTTAAACCCTACCTAACAGTTGATCCCTGGATCAACCAGATCTATATGTATAAATACCAGTAATTCTTAATATTTTTTAGTTTTAGAAACTTATTCAGACCTTTTTTAAAGCTATTTAATGAACTTGCCATTACCACATCTGCTGGAAGACAGTTCCACGAACATAAAAGGGATATCAACAAATATGATGGCACCAATTCTAGGCATGACACTTTTTTCAGTCTAAACACAAAAGTAGCCCAACTAAAATGTTGTAAAGGGATCTTGTAGTTTTGGTGGATAACAAACTTAAAGGCAGCAAGCGCTACAGGCTCGGCAACATCCGAGCCAGCATGGTATTGTCTGTATAGAGGTATGAATTCAAGGGAGGAAAAATGTTATTCTCCCTCTTACAAAGCATTGGTAAGGCCTCATTGGAATATGCAGTGCAATTTTGGAATCCTGTGTACAAAAAGGACATCTTTGAATGGAAAGGGTTCAGAGAAGGGCACTAAATTAATAAGGGGATTGGGGGAGAGCTTGAATATGAAGAGACTGAAAAGTTACAATTATGTATGCTAGAGAAAAGGTGCTTGCGTGGGGTATGATTACTGTGTATAAATACATTAACAGGCCATACAATAAACTATCTGGGGCTTTTTTTCACCAGGACACAAGGACGTCCTTAAGACTTGAGAAAAAGGTTTAGGCTTCAAGTTTGGAAAGGGTTTTTCACTGAGAACAGTAAAGCTATGGAACTGTTCCAGTGGACATTGTTATGGCAGTGTTCATTGGTCAGTTCAAAAAAAAGCTGAATGAGTTTCTGCAAACAAGGAATGTTGCAAGTTGATACATAAAGTAGAGTAGAAGGAAATTTCCGATTGCCACTTGGGAGTCAGGAAGGAATTTTTTCCCCCTTCATAAATTTGGTGGGTTTTTTTTGCCTTCCTCTGGATCAACAGTTAGGCAGGAAATGAGGATATTGCTAGATGGGTTGGACTGGATGGACATATGTATTTATTCAACCTCAAATACTATACTAAATCTTAAAGGATAAGTACAGTCAGAAAACAAAGTTTAAATAGAAGATGTATCCCTAACTAACCCTTTTCTGGTTTTTTTTGGTTTTTTTTAGGTCTCTCCAGAGCCTACCTGTGGCCTTGGAAAGTGCTGGCCATCTTGGATACTGTGTTCAATCAGGTAAGCTCCGCCCCCCGAGATCTGTTGGACCACGTTCCTGGCTGTGTCAAAGGATCTAATGCCAGTTCCCTCCAGGTGCGCACACGAGGTGACATCAGCGTGCATCGTAACATCACTCGCACTGGTGGCGCGCGCACGGAGGGAACTGGCACTAGATTATTTGACACAGCCAGGAACGAGGTCCAACAGGTCTCGGGGGGCGGAGCTTACCTGATAGAACACAGTATCCAAGATGGCCAGCACTTTGCAAGGCCACAGGTAGGCCCTGGAGAGACCTAAAAAAAAACAAAAACAGAAAAAAAACAGAAAAGGGTTAGTTAGGGATACATCTTCTATTTAAACTTTATTTGTTTTCTGACTGTACTTATCCTTTAAGGTTTTAACTTTCTGTATATAACTATGTTTTCTTTGTTACATCTTCAAATATAACAGAACCTATTTCCCCTAACACTAGGTAAATTGATTCATGCAGGTTTGTCACATCTTCGTGAAAATATTTAATATTACTGTGTTCACTTCACAGAGATCCATTCCCAACAGAAGAATTTCCTTTTTTGCTTTGGGACTAGCACAGATGTTGTTTTCACATACATATTAACTTTTTTTTGGACTTTTTGGATTGTTGACCCTAATTGAAAGCGACTTGTGGGGGGGGTTGGTTTGCCTTCCCTGGATCAACAGAGGCAGGAAATGAGGATATGCTAATGGGTTGGACTGGATGACATATGTTTTATTCAACCTCAAATACTAACTAAATCTTAAAGGATAAGTACGGTCAGAAAACAAAGTTAAATAGAGATGTATCCCTAACTAACCCTTTTCTGGTTTTTTTTGGTTTTTTTTAGGTCTCTCCAGAGCCTACCTGTGGCCTTGGAAAGTGCTGGCCATCTTGATACTGTGTTCAATCAGGTAGCTCCGCCCCCCGAGATCTGTTGGACCACGTTCCGGCTGTGTCAAAGGATCTAATGCCAGTTCCCTCCAGGTGCGCCACGAGGTGACATCAGCGTGCATCGTAACATCACTCGCACTGGTGGCGCGCGCACGGAGGGACTGGCACTAGATTATTTGACACAGCCAGGACAGGGTCCAACAGGTCTCGGGGGGCGGACTTACCTGATAGAACACAGTATCCAAGATGGCCCACTTTGCAAGGCCACAGGTAGGCCCTGGAGAGACCTAAAAAAAAACAAAAACAGAAAAAAAACAGAAAAGGGTTAGTTAGGGATACATCTTCTATTTAAACTTTATTTGTTTTCTGACTGTACTTATCCTTTAAGGTTTTAACTTTCTGTATATAACTATGTTTTCTTTGTTACTCTTCAAATATAACAGAACCTATTTCCCCTAACACTAGGTAAATTGATTCAGCAGGTTTGTCACATCTTCGTGAAAATTTTAATATTACTGTGTTCACTTCACAGAGATCCATTCCCACCAAAAATTTCCTTTTTTGCTTTGGGACTAGCACAGATGTTGTTTTCACATACCCATTTAACTGGTAACGCCTCATTTGCAATATGCGGTGCAGTTTTGGAATCCATATACAAAAGGGACATCTTGGAAAGTTTCAGTTCAGAGAAGGGCAACTAAATTAATAAGGGGAATGGAGGAGCTTAAATATGCAGGCAGATTAGACAAGTTAGGGCTGTTTACATTGGAGAAGCAACGTTTGTGTGGGGATATGATAACCTATACAAAATTATTAAATGGCCATACAATAAACCTATACATGCTTAAAGGGTATGTCCACCCTTGAAATTTTTTTGATATACATTCCCCCTGTCCCCCCAGCCCCAACCCAACGCTCTATTTTTTTTTTTTAATCCCCTCCCTGAGGAGGAACTTTATGGGATAACAGAAGAAAAATACATAATACATACATACAGTTTCTTTTCCTTTTTGTTAGATTAAACAGACATTGGTAAATAGTATGCATTATCTGAATCACTTGTTACATTTTCTCATCAGTGTGCAGATCTATACATCTCTGAACATAGGGGATTTTTAAACAATAGAACAGTTAAACATTTAACTCAATAAACGTTGTATCACATTAACCATTTTTCTTTATCTGTTTGTATGTGTTTTTTGTTTTCTTTTTTACGTTGAACATTTCTATTGAGGTTTATACCGATACATTATTATTCTGTAGAGAGAGAGAAGGGAGATATTACACATTTTTAATCCCAGCACCCCAGCGTCTTCTCACTAAGTGCCGGTTGTGGAGGTCTCCCAACAGTTCCAACTTTATCATACTTGAGGGGGCATCCCCTGTGGGCATACATCAGCTTTTATATGGTAGGGTGTTGTTAATTTCCCGTTTCCATGTTGAATAGTGGGGGGTGTCAGCCTGCATCCATATCTTTGCTATTGTTTCTTGCGATAAATAGTGTTTCTCTAATGAATATTTTAGAAAATTTGTCAGTTGGTCTACTGCGTTAAGCAGGCTAACTTAGGGTCCATGCCCACAGGGGATCCCATCTCGTCATGAAGGAACTGATTATTTGTTGCCAGTAGGTTGTATTTGAGGGCAAGTCCATAACATGTAAAAAGGTTGCCGGGCAGGTGTTGGCATTTAGGGCAGTTTGGACTGCGATTGCTTTATATTTAGAGATTTGTAGGGGGGTTAGGTACGCTCTATGATTATATAGATTTGTGTTAGCTTGTCGGAGCGTGGGGGAGACGTTTTTGCAGGTTTCCATTATTTCGTCCCATTCGTCAGTGTCGATTTGACCCACTTGTTCCCAATCACCTTCTAACTTGTAGTTGTTGTTGTGCGAGTGGGGCTTGGAGGGCTTGGTATATCAGGGAGATTAATTTGGTTGAGGTTTTTCGGCTCAGTGTGTTTGGCAGTGGGGTGTGAGTTAGCTCTGGTATTGGTGTTTGATGTGTCTGTAGGGCAGTCTGACTTGAAGAATCGGAAGAGCATATGGTTCGGAAGATGGATATTCCTCTTTAAGTTGATCAAGGTTTTCAGGGAGCTGTGTGTATGATATGTGATAGTTGGTAGATTCCTCGGTTGAACCATTGAGTGGGGTTGGGTATGGTGAGGAGTTCCGGAGGTTAGTGTTTCCCCATAGTAGGGTTGTTTATGAATAGTGGGGTTCTAATTTTTTTGAGGGCTAGGTCCCATATTTTCAGGGCCTGTGCTGTTTTTTCAGGACTAGACTGTCCCTCTGACCTCTGGCTATCAGGAGAGGGGGTCTGGGTTATAGCGATGCGTGAGGTACTCCCAGCATTTCAAGACTCCTTATTGGTTCAGTGTTATACCAGTGGTGTATATGGGATAGTTGGGCTGCTATGTAGTAGAGGTTGTGTCGGGGATAGCAACCCCTCCAGATATGTAGGTCTTTTGAGAGTCTCCCAGTTTAATTTATGTCTTCTTGAGCCGCATACAAACGATTTTAATATTGATTCCAGTATTTGTGATATTTCAGTGGGATGTAATTGGAGTGTGCCATAGGCTGTATAATGTTTTGGTAGGAGATCATCTTTATTAGGTTCGCTCTACCTGTGACCCCTAGAGGCAGTTTGCCCATATTTGGATTTTGTTTTTTTTTTTGTTGTGGTGATAAGTGGTTCAAGGTTTAGTTTATGTAATCTGCGGGGTTTCAGGAAATTGTAGACCAGGTATTTTATCGTGGTTGTTTGGGTAGCACGTGGTCTGCACTTTCTTTGGTGGGGGGGGGAAGATATCGATTGGGAGGATCTGGGATTATTCAGTTGATTGTGAGACGAGTAGTATTGTCCTTATTCGTTTATTAGGGCCAGGGTTTTGATTAACGAGGGTCCTTGATCAGGTAGGTATAGCAGCATATCGTCTGCATATAGGCTGATGGTTTCTTTTGGGAACCAATCTTTAGACCTTCCACATCTGTGTTATTTCTTAGGTTAATTGCTAGGGGTTCGATGATAGGGCGTAGAGTAGGGGAGATAGGGGGCAGCCTGTCTGTTGCCCTGGTCAGGGGGAATGGGTTTGATATCCAGCCGTGGCGAGCACTCCTGCTTTGTGGGGTAGAGTATAGGATGTGAAGCAGTGTAAAAGGTTTGGGCAATATTGTATTTGGCAAGGACCTGCCAAGGAAGGTCCACTCACGAGTCGAACGCCTTGGCTGCGTCAGCGACACTATGCATCTGCTGCCGATCGACTCGTGTTGGTTTGTAAATTCAGGAATAGTCTTCTGGGTTGAGGGAGGTTTTTTTGTGGGGATGAATTCAGTTTGGTCGGGATGATGAGTTTTTTTATGCATGTGTTGATCCTAAGTGATAGTAGTTGGCCAGTATTTTCAGGTCTACTTGTAGTAGGATATGGGTCGGTATGATTCCAGTTGGGTGGGGTCCTTGCCGGGTTTGGGTAGAGTATGATAAGGGCTCTGACATTGACTGAGGAGGGTACCTGTCTCAAACATTGTGTTGTATAGACTCTGTAGCTTAGGGGCCAGGGAATCTATATAATGGGAGTAAAATTCGACCGGGAGACCATCCGTGCCTGGTGTTTTATTTTTAGAACATTTGGATATGGTTGTCTTATTTCTGTTTCGTGTGATAGGTGCTTCTAGTCGTTGATGGTCTTGAGGGGAAAGTGTTGGAATGGAACATCCTTAGGAATCTATCTATTTCTGCTTGACTGGTTGTAGTTTGTGGTGTATAAATTTAAAAGTAGTTAGCGAGAGATTTGCTACTTTTTCTGGGTCCATAGTGTTGGTGGTTAGATCGTTTGTTAGGAGATGTTAATAGGAGGTTTATGTCGTGGTGGGCTAAATACGCCAACAGTTTCCCACATTTTCCCCATATTCGTACATTCGGAATGACTGAAAGTGCAGTTTTTTGGTTGTTTTTGCGAGTATAATTTGGTCGGTTATTTTTTTTGCAGTTTCAGTGCTTGTGCATTTTCAGGGGATGGATCTGATGAAAGCGTGTGTTTGCTGTGTAAGGTTTGTTATGGCTTTCTTTCGGCTGTGCTGAAGTGTGTTTGATATGGTTGATGGTCTGGGAGAGGATTCTGCGGGAGTTTAATTTGAAGGTTTCCCAGACTATAATAGGATTTGCTGTATTGTGTTGATGTGGAAAACTCTTCCCATTGGACACTCAGGTCCTTGTCTTTTGGAATCAAGTTGAGCCAGAATGGGTTTAGTTTCCAACTTACGGACTGTCTGAAACGGCTCCATTTGAGGGTCATCCAGCATGGGGAATGGTCCGATAACACTCTTGGGGAGTATCCTATATCCTCCACATCGGCTAGAAGCTGCGAGTTTACAATAATCAAATCAATTCTGGACATTGTATTGTGAGTGGTTGAGAAACAGGAGTATACCAGAGTATGAGGGTACATGGCTCTCCATACATCAGATAAATTGAGTGATGTTAGCAAGCGTCCGAACCGCTGTCCAGGGGCTGGCGGGGGGTTGCCAGGTACTTGGATGGAGTTTGTCCAAGGTGACATTCGGCACAGCATTAAAGTCCCCAGCCAGACCACCGGACACTGGGGCGCGACGTCATGTGTTTTTAAAAAGTAGTTAGCGAAGAGATTTAAAAAGTAGTTAGCGAAGAGAATAAAAACTATGGCTGGTTTAACATTCCCGCCTTGTGTGGAGGAGGTATATATAGTGCTATCAATACAATGGGTCTATTACATATTTTGCATGAATAAACACATATGTGCCACTGCGGTCAAGCCTCAGATCCAGGAGTTAGAATTGGATCGATTTACTTATTATTACTGCTACTCCTCTGATCCTGATGTGAATTCGGAATGGTACACCCATCCCACCCATGGTTTTTTGAGGGGCTCTATGCTGGCTCCCTGTTAATGGGTTTCTGTAAGGATTATAATATCAGCTTGTAGCTGTTTTCAGGTGCCGCATTGTGCCTGGCGTTTTTATTTTGTTCTGCAGGGCCCCTTACGTTCCACGTTAGGAACTTTATTGAATTGTTAGGTGTCATATGGCTGTACCGAGGAGTGGCATTGTATATTGCTAAGTATATGGTGATTAGTGATAATAATAACAGTTTAGTAATGGGATAGGTATAAGAAACATTTCGTATTAAAACATCTTGGATTTTGTACAGTTAGAACAAATACAGTTGCTTTCCACATTCTAACTTGTGTGAACTTGAAAGCTAAAACAGTGTTTATACTAAGAAGAAGAAAGAAAAAGAGAAAAAAAAAAGGGAAAAGAGCAATGACTAATGCTATTTTCTACCTATGGGGGCGAATTTTTCGCTAAGACTTGGGTAGTTATAGAGCAGGTAAGTTAACTATATCTCTCTTTAATTGGAGCCTTTCCTTTTTGGCTCCACTCACTTGGGGTATTTAGTACAGGGTTGTATGTTTGGGTATTGGATAGTAGTCTGTGGTTGGGGGTTGGTTATAGCCTGTATAGGGTAGTAGTCTTTGGGTTGTAGGCTTGACATTTTACCAGTTAGGGTTCACACGGCTGTTCGAGAGCATTATATATCCATTCAGTCTCACGAAGGCTAAAAGGGATGGATCAATCCGCTGTCATCTGGGGATGGGGGAAATGTGCATGAAAATGGGAAGGAAAGGTTTAACAGATCCTGGTATCGGAGCTCGTATTCCTTCAGTGCAGCGGTGTCTGGTAGACTTGGGGTGGGTGTGTTTATGGTTGTATTTTGTGGTCTTGGTGCCGGGTTTGCCTCCAGCCACTGTATGGCTTCTCCTGGTACAGAGAAGAAATGAGTGCGGTCCCATCTATACACCTTCAGTCTGGGCCAAAGCATGGCATATAAGCTGACGGTTTCGCCGGAGTCGTTTGCTTCGGTGAACTTGCTCCTGTTTTGGATCTCCGTGGAGAGAAGTCAGGGAATGCGCCGCTATGGTGGTGTTTTGGAATGGCAGGTTTCCTTTCTCTCTGAAGAGTCGTAGCACTGTGTCTCTGTCTTTGTAATTTAGGATTTTGCTATAAGGTTCTCGGTGGGGCCCCTTGTGGTGGGGGTCGGGGGGTGGTGCGATGCGCTCGCTCTGTGGCGAATAGAGATGAAAATGGTTCCATGCCATAGGTTGTGATAAGGGCTTTTCTAGAAATCCGGACGGTCTGAGCCTTCTGCTTTTTCTGGGAGGCCACGAATCTCACGTGTTTCGCCTTTGGCGGTTCTCCAGATCATCTTGGCGTAGTAACAGTGTTTGTATCGTAGCCGAGTGTCGGTCTGTGGGTTGTTCTCAGAGGTTCTATGTGGTCTTCGATATGGCTGACACGGGATTTGTTTCTGACCCTCTATTGCGCAGCGTCTGCATATCTTGTCTGATCAAAAAAAATCTATTTTAACTCTTCTAATTTAAAGTGAGTGTAGCCTGGCACATGGCTTGCTTGAAGTACTTTGTCTGTGTCTTTGGGTCCGGTTCTGGGGTTGGCGGATCCGGGATGTCGCTGGGGCCTAGCTGGGGGCCGGCTGGGGCCCTTGGCCTCCTGGTGACGGTATTTTTCCAGTCGAGCTGCTGTGTCTTTTCTGCCTGGTGACATGCTGCAGCTTGTTATTTGGGTTTAGTATCGGTGTGACGGTAGCCTGTGTGTGGGTAGTTAGGTTAGCGGTGAGGGGGTGGAGGGTTTTGCCGTCTGTGTGGGTATTTTTTTTCCCCACCTTGTACATTCAGGGATACAGGTCTAGTTTTTGTCCTCTTCCCCCTTCTTGTTGTTATAGTTTTTTATTATGCCGCTGGGTTCTGGGCGTTCGCGTCTGTGACCCTGCTGCGGTGTCCAGAAGTCCAGGGCCCCCGGCACCTTGTGTGGGGGGACCTCGCACAAGACCGCGGTGTGGGTAGTTATTTGGTAAATTTGTTGCCCAGCCTGTTTGGTGGGTTTTGCGGGTTGGTTCCGTTATCTGGGGGTTATAGTAGAGGTTTTGCCTCTTTTAGAGTTAGTGTGTGGCACCTTGGAACCCTCAGGGCCGTAGTCCTGATGCTAATTTCCCAATATTCCAGACAGGGGGACCTTCCAGGAGCCCGTTTCTCCTTACCTCTAGGGCAGGCTACTCAGCTCGCGTCTTTGGCGCTTCCGCCCGAGCGCGGGTGTCTCGCACCCCGTCACCGCCAGCCGAGTTATGTGCGGCCTACCCTGCTTAGCCGCCCGTTGTGGCAGGAAACCGGTGTTCCTCGATGTCTCGGTCATGTGGCACGGCTGAAAGTCGGCCATCTGTGGGGGCTGTTAGTGCGTGCGGGTGACGGCCAGGTGTCAGTCTGGTATTCCGGTTTGTTGTTCGGGCCCGGGGAGCAGGCCTCCAAGTCAGAGCGCCTCTTCCTGCAGGACAAGGTAGGCCACGGGGCGGTCCAGCCCGAGTGCTCCATGCGAGTCCTACAGGCAGTAGTGGCCGGTGCTGTGAGGTGCCTCCCAAAACTAGGGTGTGCATGGGTGTGTTTTTTTTCCCCTCAGGATTTGTGTGTGAGCGGAGCTAGGCTATTATGCTGCCTGCTCACGCCATGCCAGGCCACGCCCCCAACCGCTCTATTTTAATTTTAGAAAGTGCCCCAAACTTTACTTACCTTCCCCTTTCCCGCCGCACTGCGAGAAAATGCAAGCAGAGGGGCGGGACCGGCAGTCGCGTCGTGTGATTGGCTGAGCAGCAGCCAATCAGGGACGCGGCTGCCGGGAGTTCAGTGCGGGGCGAGAAAGAGGAAGGTAAGTAAAGTTTGGGGCACTTTCTAAAATTAAAAATAGAGCGTTGGGGCTAGGGGGAATGTTATATCTAAGGGTTTTATGCTAGGGGGAGGGAATCCTAATCGGGAGGGAGAGGGAGGGGGAGAAGTGCTGCAGTCGCATGCCAAATTTCTCCCGGAGGCCAGAGTCCTATATTGACTCTGCTATACTCCTGGTAGGCAGTTTTTGGGAACCATATGAAGCTGGGAGTGAGGTAAGGATTTTATTACACTACATGATAGGCCATTACTGGGGGGATTATAGTTTTGGGGGTGGACATGCCCTTAAGTAGATGAATTATAGATGCTTATAATTAGATGTGTGGGGGGTGGTTATTGGATTAATGGTTAGGATTGAATTAAGGGGGTATAGTGTGCCCCTTAAGTAGATTGGGGGGGTGCCTCTGAAGTTGATGGGTAGGAGGGTGCTACACTTTTACATACCTTAACACAGGTATTCACACCCACTTTACACACACATGCATACATACATACTGCTACACACATTTATTCACACACACACATATATATATTACATACTCTCACTACATTTCATTCCAGCAAGTAAAAAAACTATTTCTGGGCCATTTCCCATAGATGCATTTACAGGCAAAATCATTTTGGCACTCTAAAAATTCTGATTTTCGTTTAATGCTATGAAAAATGGCTTGGTGATGCCAAAGATGTTTGGCGAAAATTCTGGTAAAACTGCAAAAACTGCAACAAAAGGCAAAAAAAGTTGGCAAAAGGCAAATTTCACCTATTTTTAAATAGCATTTAATAAAAATGTCAAAAATAGCTCTACATTTCACCTTCTCGCTCACAAATATGCCTCTAATTCAACAATTAAAGACCCCCCTTTAAGTTAGCAAATTTTTGCTTGCAAGCAGCTGCTCTGCAAATGACTTAAGAATATGCTTGTTAAGGTTCTTATTCATCCAGTCATGGTTAATTGGTGTAATTCAGAAGATCAACTGGACTTGAAGGTTAGTTCTTGAATACGTTTCAGGAGCAAAAAGTCTTCAAGAACTCGACTTCTTGATTGATTGTCAGTTCGTTCTATGAATGTCGGTAGTTCTAGATCTTAGGTAGGTAGTATAGAACCTTCAGAAAGATAAAATAATTATTTCTCTTGATTTAGTTTTCTGTCAGGAATTGGAGGTGAGCAAAACTTTGAGCACTCTTGTTCTGAAATCTTGACTGTAATGACAACTAAAAATAATAGTGTTTTTTTAAAGTTTCTGGAAAAATGTACCTGTAATCTTGGTAGCTATTTTGTTCATCATATAAAAACGTCTTTTTAGAAGCCCATGAAGTCGCAGGTGTGAATCCCCTGGCTTAGTTATGAAAACTATCAAATTATACAAAATAGTACACTGACCAAGGTTACTGCTTTTTTTTTGTTTTGTTTTTGTTACCATTATATTCTAGAAAGGTAAAGTTTTGTGTACTGACTTTTATATAGCAGACCCCAGAGTTCCTTTTATTTTTTTACTGACATTTTTATATCCTTTTTTTTCATACTTCCATGCTAGCAAAGAAATAAAAAACTGCAACGATTACTTCTTTTAGTGTATGAAAAGCAAAGCAATATAATATTGTTAGGAGCTATTAAATATGTTTGCAAAAAAACTTGAATGCAGTTCAAATGCACCTGTTCAGTGTCAGTGGGAGGGGTGACCTCTGAGCTGTAAAATTATTAGCTACCAGCTTTAAGGAATCAAGGCTGCAGCTTCCTGTGAAGCGTTCTGCCTACCAGGGCCGTCTCTAGACTTTTTGCCACCTGACACAAAATTCCAAATGCCGCCCCCCTCGCCACCGGAAGGGTTGGTTTTATAATGAAAGTGGGTGGTGCTTTGTCCGGAAGTGGGATGTGGCTTGTCAAGAAGTGGGAGGGGCTTTAACACGTTGATTCATCTACGTCTTATACACGTCTATCTATTTCATCACTTGCTATCTATATCTATCTAACTTTGCTATCTTATCTACTTCTTATCTATCTATCTAACTTTGCTATCTATCTATCTATCTATCTTGCTATATCTATCTATCTTGCTATCTATCTTGCATCTATCTATCTATCTAACTCTGCAATCTATCTATCTAACTCGGCTATCTATCTATCTAACTCTGCTATCTATCTATCTATTAACTCTGCTATCTATCTATCTATATTGCTATATATCTATTCTATCTATCCATCTAAACTATGTATCTATCATCTATCTATCTAACTCTGACTATCTATCTATACTATCTATCATTATCTATCTATCTACTCTATCTATCTAACTCTGCAATCTATCTATCTATCTATCTTTGCTATCTATATCTATCTATCTATCTATTATCTTTCTATCTATCTATCTTCTTATCTAACTTTGACTATCTATTAACTTGCTATATACTACTATCTATCTATCTATATCTAACTTTGCTTATCTATCTATCTAACTTTGCTATCTATCTATTATCTATCTAACTTTGCTATCTACTATCTATCTATCTATCTATCTAATCTATCTAACTTTGCTATCTATCTATTACTTTGCTATCTTATGCTTATCTATCATCATCTATCTAAGCTATCTATCATCTATCTATCTAACTTGCTATCTATCTATTATCTATTATCCTTGCTTTCTATCTATCTATCATCTTTGCTATTATCTTCTATGCTATCTATCTATATACTCTCGATCTAACTCTGCTATCTATCTATCTATCTAACTCTCTATCTATCTATCATCTTGCTATATATCTCATTATACTTGCTATTATCTATATCTACTTGCTAGCTATATCTATATCATCATCTATCTATCGAACTCTGCATCATCTATCTAACTATCTATCTATCTATCTTTGCTATCTAATCTATCATTGACTATCTATCTTTGCTATCTATCTATCTATCTTTGCTATCTATTAGCTATCTATCATCTATCTTGCTATCTACTATCATCTTTGCATATCATCTATCTATCTATCTATCTAACTCTGCTATCTATCTATCTATCTATCTATCTAACTCTGCTACTATCTATCACTATCTATCTAACCTGCTATCTATCATTATCTTGCTATATTTGATATCTATACTTTGCTATCTATCTATCTAACTCTGCTATCTATCTATCTATCTATCTATCTAACTCTGTATCTATGTATCTCTATACTATGATCTATCTATCTATTATCTATCTATCTCTGCATCTATCTATCTCTGCTATCTATCTACTATCTATCTATCTATGATCTATCATCATCTATATCTTCTATCTATCTATCTATCTATGATCTATCTATCTATCTCTGCTATTTATCTATCTATCATCTATCTAATCTATTATCTATCTATATATCTATCTAGCTATGATCTTCTATCTATCTATCTATACTATATATCTATTCTATGATCTATCTATCATATACTATATGATCTATCTATCTATCATATCTATGATCTATCTAGCTATCTATCTCTGCTATGTATCTATCTATCTATCTATCTATTTATCTATCTATGATCATCTATCTATCTATGATCTATCTATCTATCTATGATCTATTATCTATCTATCATCCTATCTTCTATCATCTGTTATATCATCTATCTATATCTCATTGACCTGGCTATAATTTTTATGTACTGCTAGCCTAGGCTGTTGCCGCCTGGGGCCCTGGGTACATTATGTATTGGTTGCTGCCTGCAGGCAGCAGGTGCAAGTCACTGGGCCCAGAATAAAGGCAACTGTGGCACACAGCCATCACCATTTTAGGGATGGCTGGGGGTGGGGTGGCTGGGGCCACAGTTGCCTTATTATTAGGAAAGGATGGGATTAGGAAGGGGCTGGATTCTAAGGGATTTCATTCAAATTAAAAATTAAATTCATCATAATTTGTTGTTATATAATTTATTTTTTTATATATCATTATCAATAAATCAATGATTATGTCACTCACTGTCTGGGTGATGAGTGAGGAGTCAGATCTCTGAAGAGGAGCCACTGCCCTGGCCTGGGCTGGAGCAGAGCAGAGGAGAATGAGATGATTCACTCTCGGATGGCGGCAGGGACGGGAGTCACGGCACGGTCATGTGATGGCCGGGAGTCGGGACACTGTTGGACACTTGTTGTTATCCACTGGGCTGGCACTGTCCACACGACACGCAGGCGGGCGGCCTCAGCAGCACAGACCGTTGTCCTTGTCCTGGGACTCCTGGCCTGGCTGCGCGGGATGACAACAGTGCGCTCTCCAAGTGCTGAGCGCCGCTGACGTCACTACGTCATGGGCCGGCAAGCAGCGCACGCAACGACCGAGAACGAATCACGAGTGGATGGAGGTGGAGTCAGCCAGGATTCGGAGGAGCCAGCCTGGACTTCGGTTCTTCTCCGTACTCCAAGTCCGGGTTGTTACTTGTAAGTAACTGATGGACGGCTCAGCTGGCGCTGAATGTAACTGCTTCAGTGCTACTGCTATAGGTAGGTCCGACCCCCCCCCCCCCCCAACAGATTAGGGAGGGAGTTGGGACAGCCGGCAGATCCCGGCCTCCATTTCAAAAAAAAAAATTTAGAGACAATGACAGTGCGGCAGAGTGCCGCTCCCTACAGGGGGCCGCCTGCATTGTGCTGCACCCTGCATCATTAGCGAGGCGGCACTGCTGCCTACACTTAGTTGGGTGTCATACAGCTAAGGAAGATTATGTGAGCTGACCCCTAGTACCGACAGCATAATTTCATAATCATCCAGCAGCCAACAAAAGACACATATATTTGAAATGTGCTGTCTATTGGAACCAAATTGTCTGAAGACTTTAGTTCTCTTAAAGGGCAAGTTATGCTTTAAATGAAAAATTATATACAGTAAATTAACCCCAAAACCTCTAACTGTAATAGTATGAAATCTGAAATATATAAGTCTAAACCATGAAATGCTGCACAATTAATTTAAAATTTCATTTAATTAGATGTAAGTTTAAGTCTAGATTCAATGAGCTCTTCTGGCTTACAGTCGCAAACCCCTGGCTTTAGCTGACAATTTTACTGACTATCAGAACAGACGGGGCTGCTGGTCCAGCCCCAAATGCTGCTCCGTTCCCAGAAGTAATTAGTGGCAGAGGCCCAAGGGTGCGAAGTTGGTAAGTAAGTTTCTCTTGCACTTTTTTACAATTAAAACTACAACTCTCAATCTAGGATCAAACAGAGCTTTCTGAGCACTCCTGGGCCAAAAAAACAGGTTAATGGTTGCGTCACTGACATATAACTATTACTAGATACATCTCAATACTGCTACCATTTAAAAATAAGGGTGGGGCTGAAACTAGCATATTAGGGCAGGTACAACCGGCAGATTTTTCATCCCATCGATTGGGCCAATTGTTCGTCCAGATCGGACGTGTCATAAATTACACGGCCTATCATGCAGTTCCCTAGGGACGGTACGATCAGTTGCACAAACTGCTGGCCGCAGCAACCAACAGGACATTTGTCCGGCCAAGAGCTGGCTTGTATAGAACGCTTGGTCGGGAACAAATAGTCCCTTATGTGATCTGACACTAATAATTGTATCAATCGCTGCCACAGGATAATACACAAATACTTATACAATATATTATAATATGTAGCGTCTTTTAGAAGACATGATACTTACGTCTATTAGTTCTATTTAGAGCCATTTAGAGAATCAGTTAATGATTTTTAAAAATATCGTTTAATGAAAGAAAACAAAACGTTGCATGGTATTACAAAAAATAGTAAAAAAATGAAATACAACAGTTAAATAAAGAATGAATATTGAAAAAACTGTTGTATGATTGTGGAAAACCCAGAAGAAAGATACTTGGCTTCAAAAATGTAACTCACCACTTCGTTTGATATTCCTTAGATGTCAATTATAATAAGTGGCTTCTTTTTAACTCCCAGAAAGCAGGGAGGTAAAATAATTCCACCCAACCAATCACCAAAGGGGTATGCTGACTAAAGGTGTTTCAGATACATAATTGTTTTCAAGACACACCCGCAGTGACATTAATTATGACAACCCCATAGCCAGCGGTCCAAACTACAAACCACTAAATGATATTTTCAGAATACAAATTTCCCACCCCTGAATTAAACCTTCCCTATCCCTTTAAGTTTTTTTCCCCGTTTGTCTATAAGCCCTATGTAAGGAATATGGTTGAAAAAGAATGTCTGCTATTCATGAACCAAGAATTACCAGCCTGCAATCTTCATTACGGGGCTGTTATTGATATACAGTGGTATATAAACTGGATTGTACCCTTCCACTAGGTTAAAGCAAAGGTCACATTCCCTCCTACTAAGCCCAGGGAACCTATAGAAGTAGCAACCCAATAATAACTTATCGCCATTAGCCTAGGCCCTGAAGACAGTATACCTATGGTAATAAAGAAAAATCAACTTAATATACTGTATACTCTATAAACACATTAAAAACATCTCCTTCTTGGAGCAATTAATTAATAAAAGTACCCAGTTGTACCAACAATGGGTTCCATTCCATGACACATACCCTCCATAAATCTTCTTGATTTGGTTTAAAGTCTGAGGCCCTCGTAAAGTAATCTCTTATTTCTTTAATGGTGTTTTAAGTATGTAATGGCAGTACTTCCGCAAGGCACAGTGTTTTAGTTTTATGGAGTCCTTAGATGTGTAGTTAGTTCTTGGCACACACAAGCCATTCTTTTACCCCAATCCATTATCTGAAACTACTATTTTTGACTGCCAGAGTGATGTACTTTTAAATGACCCAATTGTTCCTGAATGTATTTTGTTGAAAAAAAAGGTTGTTTCCAATGAATAAAATATGGTGTTAAATATTATTTGTATGTGTGGCATTGTTTTTATACTGCCACGAACAATCCATTTATAATATATTTGTATCAATTGGTTGTTTGGAAATATGCTCACAACATTCGTTGGCAGCAAAAGCCACTGCATCAATCAAGGCAACATGAAAATGTTCAAAAATACATAGTTAAAAAGCTAAAGATAATCAGTGATAATATATAGAAGCATTTTCATATTACAATATGCTGTTTCCTTTTTTTCTTACTTGCCCACAGGAAGTCCATACATCTTCACACCCTGTGGAGAGAAAAGAACCATAAGGTTGTTTCTTACATGCTCAGTTGTTGAACCCATTGCCATTATTGCAAAATGCAATTATTGTTCTTACAGATGACAAGCCTCTCTCTCTCTCATCACTGACAGGTCAGAGCAAAATGCTTGGTCTTTTATTTGGTATTTTTACCAAAAAACAACTGGGATGTTACTGATTTTACAAAAAAAAACACAAAAAAAACACTATTTAGCAAAAACACGATATTTGTTTTTTTGTGTATTGTGTTTGTGTCGATAGTGTGAGACAATGCCTTTTGGGCACCAAGAAGTACAATAAATCTATAGTAGAGGGGGCCAATACGGACTGGTGGAAATTTCCTTTCCAGACATGCAGGCACAGCGGACAATTGTCCATTGTCTGTCATTCATTTTCAAAGCCCCCACACCTTGCTGATACTATCAAATACCGTTGATTGCAGAGTATAAGCACAGGTGATAAAACAAGGGTAGTGGTATGTTGGGACCCAGACACTGGGCAGCGCACAAGTGCCTAAAACATGGACTTGTAAAAAAAAAAACTGTTAGAACTGAACTTCCGTTCTTCTCATTTCCACTCGTTTCCTTTCACATCAATACTTTTCCTACCTCGTCTTGTCCTTCTATTGTGACAGTAACTTGCAGTGCACCTCTCTGACACACACCCTAGTCTCTCTAAGAGATTCAGCTACAATAACAGTGTTCCGCGTAGCTAGGCTCTGTTAATATCTGTATTGAAAGATACGCAATAGCACGATGACAAAGGAGTGTGGGGCACGAGGCGACAGTGAAATAAAAACCATATCGCATGTCTCAAGGAATCAGCAACATTTAGTAGCGTAACACAATCCCAGAACCATCCTCACCTTTACAACACCAGTAAGTAAAGGAGACATAGAAGAATCTAAACACAGGATCTCCAGACCCGTACTGAACCATAGGCTGGGACATGGCTGCCTAGGAGAAGATAAATTAACAGACACCAAAAGAACAATAAGTGCAGGACAAAGGTCTAGGAAGTTGAAGTAATTGAACTGACAGTGTCAGCACAGCTGTAGCAAACAATGCCAGACAGCCACGGCTAGAGCTAGCAAGATATTGTCTTGTATAAAGAGAGAAATAGATTCAAGAGAGAAAAATATTATTCTCCCTCTTTACAAGGCACTGGTAACGCCTCATTTGCAATATGCGGTGCAGTTTTGGAATCCCATATACAAAAGGGACATCTTGGAAATGGTTCAGTTCAGAGAAGGGCAACTAAATTAATAAGGGGAATGGAGGAGCTTAAATATGCAGGCAGATTAGACAAGTTAGGGCTGTTTACATTGGAGAAGCAACGTTTGTGTGGGGATATGATAACCTTATACAAAATTATTAAATGGCCATACAATAAACTCTATACATGCTTAAAGGGTATGTCCACCCTTGAAAATTTTTTTGATATATCATTCCCCCTGTCCCCCCAGCCCCAACCGCTCTATTTTTTTTTTTAATCCCCTCCCTGAGGAGGAACTTTATTGGGATAACAGAAGAAAAATACATAATACATACATACAGTTTCTTTTCCTTTTTTGTTAGATATAACAGACATTGGTAAATAGTATGCATTATCTGAATCACTTGTTACATTTTTCTATCATTGTTGCAGATCTATACATCTCTTGAACATAGGGGATTTTTTAAACAATAGAACAGTTAAACAATTTAACTCAATAAACGTTTGTATCACATTATACCATTTTTCTTTATCTGTTTGTATGTGTTTTTTGTTTTCTTTTTTTTACGTCTGAACATTTCTATTGAGGTTTATACCGATACATTATTATTCTGTAGAGAGAGAGAAGGGAGATATTATCACATTTTTAATCCCAGCACCCCAGCGTCTTCTACACTAAGTGCCTGTGTTGTGGGAGGTCTCCCAACAGTTCCATACTTTATCATACTTGAGGGGGCATCCCCTGTGGGCATACATCAGCTTTTTATATGGTAGGGTGTTGTTAATTTCCCGTTTCCATTGTTGAATAGTGGGGGTGTCAGCCTGCATCCATATCTTTGCTATTTGTTTCTTAGCGATAATAGTGTTTCTCTAATGAATATTTTAGAAAATTTGTCAGTGGTCTACTGCGTTAAGCAGGCATAACTTAGGGTCCATGCCCACAGGGGATCCCATCGTTCATGAAGGAACTGTATTATTTGTTGCAGTAGGTTGTATTTGAGGGCAGTCCATAAACTATGTAAAAAGGTGCCGGGCAGGTGTTGGCATTTAGGGCAGTTGGACTGCGATTTGCTTTATATTTAGAGATTTGTAGGGGGGTTAGGTACGCTCTATTGATTATATAGATTTGTGTTAGCTTGTCGGAGGCTTTGGGGGAGACGTTTTTGCAGGTTTCCATTATTTCGTCCCATTCGTCAGTGTCGATTTGACCCACTTCTTGTTCCCATATCACCTTCTTAACTGTAGTTGTTGTTGTGCGAGTGGGGCTTGGAGGGCTTGGTATATCAGGGAGATTAATTTGGTTGAGGTTTTTCGGCTCAGTGTGTTTGGCAGTGGGTTGTGAGTTAGCTCTGGTAATTGGTGTTTGAATTGTGTCTGTAGGGCATGTCTGACTTGAAGATATCGGAAGAGCATATGGTTCGGAAGATGGATAATCCTCTTTAAGTTGATCAAAGTTTTCAGGGAGCTGTTGTGTATGATATGTGATAGTTGTAGATTCCTCGGTTGAACCATTGAGTGGGGTTGCGGGTATGGTGAGGAGTTCCGGAAGGTTATTGTTTCCCCATAGTAGGGTCTGTTTATGAATAGTGGGGATTCTAATTTTTTTGAGGGCTAGGTCCCATATTTTCAGGGCCTGTGCTGTTTTTTCAGGACTAGACCTGTCCCACTCTGACCTCTGGCTATCAGGAAGAGGGGGTCTGGGTATAGCGATGCGTGAGGTACTCCCAGCATTTCAAGACTCCTTATTGGTTCAGTGTTATACCAGTGGTGTATATGGGATAGTTGGGCTGCTATGTAGTAGAGGTTGTAGTCGGGGATAGCCAACCCTCCCAGATATGTAGGTCTTTTGAGAGTCTCCCAGTTTAATTTATGTCTTCTTGAGCCGCATACAAACGATTTTAATATTGATTCCAGTATTTTGAAGTATTTCAGTGGGATGTATATTGGAGTGTGCCATAGGCTGTATAATGTTTTAGGTAGGAGAATCATCTTTATTAGGTTCGCTCTACCTGTGACCCCTAGAGGCAGTTTGCTCCATATTTGGATTTTGTTTTTTGTTGTGGTGATAAGTGGTTCAAGGTTTAGTTTAATGTAATCTGCGGGGTTTCAGGAAATTTGTAGACCCAGGTATTTTATCGTGGTTGTTCTGGGTAGCACGTGGTCTGCACTTTCTTTGGTGGGGGGGAAGATATCGATTGGGAGGATCTGGGATTTATTCCAGTTGATTGTGAGACCGGAGTATTGTCCTTATTCGTTTATTAGGGCCAGGGTTTTGATTAACGAGGGTCCTTGATCAGGTAGGTATAGCAGCATATCGTCTGCATATAGGCTGATGGTTTCTTTTTGGGAACCAATCTTTAGACCTTCCACATCTGTGTTATTTCTTAGGTTAATTGCTAGGGGTTCGATGACTAGGGCGTAGAGTAGGGGAGATAGGGGGCAGCCCTGTCTTGTGCCCCTGGTCAGGGGGAATGGGTTTGATATCCAGCCGTTGGCGAGCACTCTCGCTTTGGGGGTAGAGTATAGGATGTGAAGCCAGTGTAAAAGGTTTGGGCAATATTGTATTTGGCAAGGACCTGCCAAAGGAAGGTCCACTCCACGGAGTCGAACGCCTTGGCTGCGTCCAGCGACACTATGCATCTGCTGCCGATCGACTCGTGTTGGGTTTGTAAATTCAGGAATAGTCTTCTGGTGTTGAGGGAGGTGTTTTTGTTGGGGATGAATTCAGTTTGGTCGGGATGTATGAGTTTTTTTATGCATGTGTTGATCCTAAGTGATAGTAGTTTGGCCAGTATTTTCAGGTCTACTTGTAGTAGGGATATGGGTCGGTATGATTCCAGTTGGGTGGGGTCCTTGCCGGGTTTGGGTATGAGTATGATAAGGGCTTCTGACATTGACTGAGGCAGGGTACCTGTCTCAAACATTGTGTTGTATAGACTCTGTAGCTTAGGGGCCAGGGAATCTATATAATGGGAGTAAAATTCGACCGGGAGACCATCCGTGCCTGGTGTTTTATTTTTAGACATTTGGGATATGGTTTGTCTTATTTCTGTTTCTGTGATAGGTGCTTCTAGTCGTTGATGGTCTTGAGGGGAAAGTGTTGGAAATGGAACATCCCTTAGGAATCTATCTATTTCTGCTTGACTGTGTTGTAGTTTTGTGGTGTATAAATTTAAAAAGTAGTTAGCGAAGAGATTTGCTACTTTTTCTGGGTCCATAGTGTTGGTTGTTAGATCGTTTGTTAGGGAGATGTTAATAGGAGGTTTATGCTCGTGGTGGGCTAAATACGCCAACAGTTTCCCACACTTTTCCCCATATTCGTACATTCGGAATGACTGAAAGTGCAGTTTTTTGGTTGTTTTTGCGAGTATAATTTGGTCGGTTATTTTTGTTTGCAGTTTCAGTGCTTGTGCATTTTCAGGGGATGGATCTGATTGAAAGCGTGTGTTTGCTGTGTTAAGGTTTGTTATGGCTTTCTTTTCGGCTGCTGCTGAAGTGTGTTTGATATGGTTGATGGTCTGGGAGAGGATTCTGCGGGAGTTTAATTTGAAGGTTTCCCAGACTATAATAGGATTTGCTGTATTTGTGTTGATGTGGAAAAACTCTTCCCATTGGACACTCAGGTCCTTGTCTTTTGGAATCAAGTTGAGCCAGAATGGGTTTAGTTTCCAACTTACGGACTGTCTGAAACGGCTCCATTTGAGGGTCATCCAGCATGGGGAATGGTCCGATAACACTCTTGGGGAGTATCCTATATCCTCCACATCGGCTAGAAGCTGCGAGTTTACAATAATCAAATCAATTCTGGACATTGTATTGTGAGTGGTTGAGAAACAGGAGTATACCAGAGTATGAGGGTACATGGCTCTCCATACATCAGATAAATTGAGTGATGTTAGCATGCGTCCGAACCGCGTCCAGGGGCTGACGGGGGGTTGCCAGGTACTTGGGTGGAGTTTGTCCAAGGTGACATTCGGCACAGCATTAAAGTCCCCCAGCCAGACCACCGGAACACTGGGGCGCGACGTCATGTGTTTTTAAAAAGTAGTTAGCGAAGAGATTTAAAAAGTAGTTAGCGAAGAGATAAAAACTATGGCTGGTTTTAACATTCCCGCCTTGTGTGGAGGAGGTATATATAGTGCTATCAATACAATGGGTCTATTACATATTTTTGCATGAATAAACACATATGTGCCACTGCGGTCAAGCCTCAGATCCAGGAGTTAGAATTGGATCGATTTACTTATTATTACTGCTACTCCTCTAGATCCTGATGTGAATTCGGAATGGTACACCCATCCCACCCATGGTTTTTTGAGGGCTCTATGCTGGCTCCCTGTTAAATGGGTTTCTGTAAGGATTATAATATCAGCTTGTAGC
Source organism: Hymenochirus boettgeri (assembly GCA_019447015.1). Lineage (NCBI taxonomy): Eukaryota > Metazoa > Chordata > Amphibia > Anura > Pipidae > Hymenochirus > Hymenochirus boettgeri. The sequence continues at coordinate 106,034,555 of CM033475.1, read as the reverse complement.
TGTTTCAGGTGCCGCATTGCTGCCTGGCGTTTATTTTTGTTCTGCAGGCCCCTTACGTTCCACGTTAGGAACTTTATTGAATTGTTATGTGTCATTCATGGCTGTACCGGAGTGGCATTGTATATTGCTAAGTATATGGTGCATTAGTGATAATAATAACAGTTTAGTAATGGTATAGATATAAGAAACATTTCGTATTACAAACATCTTGGATTTTGTACAGTTAGATACAAATACAGTTGCTTTCCACATTCTAACTTGTGTGAACTTGAAAGCTAAAACAGTGTTTATACTAAGAAGAAGAAAGAAAAATAGAAAAACAAAAGGGAAAAGAGCAATGACTATTGCTAATTTTCTACCTATGGGGGCGAAATATTTTCGCTAAGACTTGGGTAGTTGATAGAGCAGGTAAGTTAACTATATCTCTCTTTAATTGGAGCCTTTCCTTTTTGGCTCCACTCACTTGGGGTATTTAGTACAGGGTTGTATGTTTGGGTTATGTGGATAGTAGTCTGTGGTTGGGGTTATAGCCTGTATAGGGTAGTAGTCTTTGGGTTGTAGGCTTGACATTTTACCAGTTAGGGTTCACACGGGCTGTTCGAGAGCATTATATATCCATTCAGTCTCACGAAGGCTAGAAAGGGATGGATCAATCCGCTGTCATCTGGGGATGGGGGAAATGTGCATGAAAATGGGAAGGAAAGGTTTAACAGATCCTGGTATCGGAGCTCGTATTCCTTCAGTGCAGCGGTGTCTGGTAGACTTGGGGTGGGTGTTTATAGGTTGTTATTTTGTGGTCTTGGTGCCGGGTTTGCCTCCAGCCACTGTATGGCTTCTCCTGGTACAGAGAAGAAATGAGTGCGGTCCCCATCTATCACCTTCAGTCTGGGCAAAGCATGGCATATTTAAGCTGACGGTTTCGCAGGAGTCGTTTGACTTCGGTGAACTTGGCTCTCTGTTTTTGGATCTCCGTGGAGAAGTCAGGGAATGCCGCTATGGTGGTGTTTTGGAATGGCAGGTTTCCTTTCTCTCTGAAGAGTCGTAGCACTGTGTCTCTGTCTTTGTAATTTAGGAATTTTGCTATAAAGGTTCTCGGTGGGGCCCCTTGTGGTGGGGGTCGGGGGGTGGTGCGATGCGCTCGCTCTGTGGCGAATAGAGATGAAAATGGTTCCATGCCATAGGTTGTGATAAGGAGCTTTTCTAGAAATCCGGACGGGTCTGAGCCTTCTGCTTTTTCTGGGAGGCCCACGAATCTCACGTTGTTTCGCCTTTGGCGGTTCTCCAGATCATCTTGGCGTAGTAACAGTGTTTGTATCGTAGCCGAGTGTCGGTCTGTGGTTTGTCTCAGAGGTTCTATGTGGTCTTCGATATGGCTGACACGGGATTCTGTTTCTGACCCTCTATTGCGCAGCGTCTGCATATCTTGTCTGATCAAAAAAATATCTATTTTAACCTCTTCTAATTTTAAAGTGAGTGTAGCCTGGCACATGGCTATTGCTTGAAGTACTTTGTCTGTGTCTTTTGGGTCCGGTTCTGGGGTTGGCGGATCCGGGATGTCCGCTGGGGCCTAGCTGGGGGCCTGGCTGGGGCCCTTGGCCTCCTGGTGACGGTATTTTTCCAGTCGAGCTGCTGTGTCTTTTCTGCCTGGTGACATGCCTGCAGCTTGTTATTTGGGTTATATCGGTGTGACGGTAGCCTGTTGGGGTAGTTAGGTTAGCGGTGAGGGTGGATGGGTTTTGCCGTCTGTGTGGGGTATTTTTTTCCCCACCTTGTTACATTCAGGGATACAGGTCTAGTTTTTTGTCCTCTTCCCCCCTTCTTGTTGTTATACGTTTTTTATTATGCCGCTGGGTTCTGGGCGTTGCGTCTGTGACCCCTGCTGCGGTGTCCAGAAGTCCAGGGCCCCCGGCACCTTGTGTGGGGGGACCTCGGCACAAGCACCGCGTGTGGGTAGTTATTTGGTAATATTTGTTGGCCCAGCCTGTTTGGTGGGTTTTGCCGGGTTGGTTCCGTTATCTGGGGGTTATAGTAGAGGTTTTGCCTCTTTTAGAGTTAGTGTGTGGCACCTTGAGACCCTCAGGGCCGTAGTCCTGATGCTAATTTCCCAATATTCCAGACAGGGGGGACCCTCTCCAGGAGCCCGTTTCTCCTTACCTCTAGGGCCAGGCTCTCAGCTCGCGTCTTTGGCGCTTCCGGCCCGAGCGCGGGTGTCTCGCACCCCGTCACCCGCCAGCCGAGTTATGTGCAGGCCTACCCTGCTTAGCCGCCCGTTGTGGCAGGAACCGGTGTTCCTCGGATGTCTCGGTCATGTGGCACCCGGCTGAAGTCGGCCATCTGTGGGGGCTGTTAGTGCGTGCTGGTGACGGCCCAGGCTGTCAGTCTGGTATTCCGGTTTGTTTGTCGGGCCCGGGGAGCAGGCCTCCAAGTCAGAGCGCCTCTTCCTGCAGGACAAGGTAGGCCACGGGCGCGGTCCAGGCCCGAGTGCTCCATGCGAGTCCTACAGGCAGTATGTGGCCGGTGCTGTGAGGTGTCTCCCAAACCTTAGGGTGTGCATGGGTGTGTTTTTTTTCCCCTCAGGATTCTGTGTGTGAGCGGAGCTAGGCTATTATGCTGCCTGCCTCACGCCATGCCAGGCCACGCCCCCAACCGCTCTATTTTTAATTTTAGAAAGTGCCCCAAACTTTACTTACCTTCCCTCTTTCCTCCGCCGCACTGCGAGAAAATGCAAGCAGAGGGGCGGGACCGGCAGTCGCGTCTGTGATTGGCTGAGCAGCAGCCAATCAGGGACGCGGCTGCCGGGAGTTCAGTGCGGCAGAGGAAAGAGGGAAGGTAAGTAAAGTTTGGGGCACTTTCTAAAATTAAAAATAGAGCAGTTGGGGCTAGGGGGAATGTTATATCTAAGGGTTTTATGCTAGGGGAGGGAATCCTAATCGGGAGGGAGAGGGAGGGGGAAAGTGCTGCAGTACGCATGCCAAATTTCTCCCGGAGGCCAGAGTCCTATATGGACTCTGCTATACTCCTGGTAGGCAGTTTTTGGGAACCATATGAAGCTGGGATGTGAGGTAAGGATTTTATTACACTACATGATAGGGCCATTACTGGGGGGATTATAGTTTTGGGGGTGGACATGCCCTTTAAGTAGATGAATTATAGATGCTTATAATTCAGATGTGTGGGGGGGTGGTTATTGGATTAATTGGTTATTGGATTGAATTAAGGGGGTATAGTGTGCCCCTTAAGTAGATTGGTAGGAGGGTGCCTCTGAAGTTGATGGGTAGGAGGGTGCTACACTTTTACATACCTTAACACAGGTATTCACACACACTTTACACACACATGCATACATACATACTGCTACACACATTTATTCACACACACACATATATATATTACATACTCTCACTACATTTCATTCCAGCAAGTAAAAAAACTATTTCTGGGCCATTTCCCATAGATGCATTTACAGGCAAAAATCCACATTTTGGCACTCTAAAAATTCTTGATTTTCGTTTAATGCTATGAAAAATGGCTTGGTGATGCCAAAGATGTTTGGCGAAAATTCTGGTAAAACTGCAAAAACTGCAACAAAAGGCAAAAAAGTTGGCAAAAGGGCAAATTTCACCTATTTTTAAATAGCATTTAATAAAAATGTCAAAAATAGCTCTACATTTCACCTTCTCTGCTTCACAAATATGCCTCTAAATTCAACATATACAAGACCCCCCTTTAATGTTAGCAAATTTTTGCTTGCAAGCAGCTGCTCTGCAAATGACTTTTAAGAATATGCTTGTTAAGGTTCTTATTCATCCAGGTCATGGTTAATTTGTGTAATTCAGTAAGATCAACTGGACTTGAAGGTTAGTTCTTGAATACGTTTCAGGAGCAAAACGTCTTCAAGAACTCGACTTCTTGATTGATTGTCAGTTCGTTCTATGAATGTCGGTAGTTCTAGATCTTAGGTAGGTAGTACTAGAACCCTTTCAGAAAGATAAAATAATTATTTCTCTTGATTTAGCTTTTCTGTCAGGAATTGGAGGTGAGCAAAACTTTGAGCACTCTTAGTTCTGAAATTCTTGACTGTAATGACAACTAAAAATAATAGGTTTGTTTTAAAGTTTCTGGCAAAAATGTACCTGTAATCTTTGGTAGCTATTTTGTCTCATCATATAAAAACTGTCTTTTTAGAAGCCCATGAAGTCGCAGGTGTGAATCCCCTGGCTTAGTTATGAAACTATACAAATTATACAAAATAGTCAACTGACCAAGGTTACTGCTTTTTTTTTGTTTTGTTTTTGTTACCATTATATTTCCTAGACAAGGTAAAAGTTTTGTGTACTGACTTTCTATATAGCAGACCCCAGAGTTCCTTTTATTTTTTACTGACATTTTAATATCCTTTTTTTTCATACTTCCATGCTAGCAAAGAAATAAACTGCAACGATTACTTTTCTTTTATGTATGAAAAGCAAAGCAATATACTATTGTTAGGAGCTATTAAATATGTTTGCAAAAAAACTTGAATGCAGTTCAATTGCACCTGTTCAGTGTCAGTGGGAGGGGTGACCTCTGAGCGGTAACATTTTAGCTACCAGCTTTAAGGAATCAAGGCTGCAGCTTCCTGTGAAGCGTTCTGCCTACCAGGGCCGTCTCTAGACTTTTTGCCACCTGAACAAAATTCCAAATGCCGCCCCCCTCGCCACCGGAAGGGGTATGGTTTTATAATTGAAAGTGGGTGGTGCTTTGTCCGGAAGTGGGATGTGGCTTGTCAAGAAGTGGGAGGGGCTTTATACACGTTGATTCTATCTATCGTCTTTATACACGTCTATCTATCTATCATCTAACTTTGCTATCTATCTATCTATCTAACTTTGCTATCTATCTATCTAACTTTGCTATCTATCTATCTAACTTTGCTATCTATCTATCTATCTATCTTTGCTATCTATCTATCTATCTTTGCTATCTATCTTTGCTATCTATCTATCTATCTAACTCTGCAATCTATCTATCTAACTCTGCTATCTATCTATCTAACTCTGCTATCTATCTATCTATCTAACTCTGCTATCTATCTATCTATATTTGCTATATATCTATCTATCTATCCATCTAACTCTGCTATCTATCTATCTATCTATCTAACTCTGCTATCTATCTATCTATCTATCATTTATCTATCTATCTATCTATCTATCTAACTCTGCAATCTATCTATCTATCTATCTTTGCTATCTATCTATCTATCTATCTATCTATCTATCTTTGCTATCTATCTATCTATCTAACTTTGCTATCTATCTAACTTTGCTATCTATCTATCTATCTATCTATCTATCTATCTTTGCTATCTATCTATCGATCTATCTATCTATCTTTGCTATCTATCTATCTATCTTTGCTATCTATCTATCTATCTATCTATCTATCTTTGCTATCTATCTATCTATCTTTGCTATCTATCTATCTATCTATCTATCTATCTTTGCTATCTATCTATCTATCTTTGCTATCTATCTATCTATCTATCTATCTAACTCTGCTATCTATCTATCTATCTATCTATCTAACTCTGCTATCTATCTATCTATCTTTGCTATATTTGCTATCTATCTATCTTTGCTATCTATCTATCTAACTCTGCTATCTATCTATCTATCTATCTATCTAACTCTGCTATCTATGTATCTATCTATCTATGATCTATCTATCTATTTATCTATCTATCTCTGCTATCTATCTATCTCTGCTATCTATCTATCTATCTATCTATCTATGATCTATCTATCTATCTATCATCTATCTATCTATCTATCTATCTATGATCTATCTATCTATCTCTGCTATTTATCTATCTATCTATCTATCTATCTATCTATCTATGATCTATCTATCTATCTATCTATGATCTATCTATCTATCTATCTATGATCTATCTATCTATCTATGATCTATCTATCTATCTATCTATGATCTATCTAGCTATCTATCTCTGCTATGTATCTATCTATCTATCTATCTATTTATCTATCTATGATCTATCTATCTATCTATGATCTATCTATCTATCTATGATCTATCTATCTATCTATCATCCTATCTTCTATCTATCTGTCTATATCATCTATCTATATCTCATTGACCTGGCTATAATTATTTATGCTACTGCTAGCCTAGGCCTGTTGCCTGCCTGGGGCCCTGGGTACATTATGTTATTGGTTGCTGCCTGCAGGCAGCAGGCTGCAAGTCACTGGGCCCAGAATAATAGGCAACTGTGGCAACAGCCATCACCATTTTAGGGATGGCTGGGCCTGGGGTGGCTGGGGCCACAGTTGCCTTATTATTAGGAAAGGATGGGATTAGGAAGGGGCTGGATTCTAAGGAGGATTTCCATTCAATAATTAAAAATTAAATTCATCATAATTTGTTGTTATATATATTTATTTTTTTATTATTATCATTTATCAATAAATCAATGATTATGTCACTCACTGTCTGTGTGTGATGTGAGAGAGTCAGATCTCTGAAGAGGAGCACTGCCCTGGCCTGGGCTGGAGCAGAGCAGAGGAGAATGAGATGATTCACTCTCGGATGGCGGCAGGGACGGGAGTCACGGACGGTCATGTGATGGCCGGGAGTCGGGACACTGTTGGACACTTGTTGTTATCCACTGGGCCTGGCACTGTCCACACGACACGCAGGCGGGCGGCCTCCAGCAGCAGACCGTTGTCCTTGTCCTGGGACTCCTGGCCTGCGCTGCGCGGGATGAACAAGTTGCGCTCTCCAAGTGCTGAGCGCCGCTGACGTCACTACGTCATGGGCCGGCAACGCAGCGCACGCAACGACGAGGACGAATCACGAGTGGATGGAGGTGGAGTCAGCCAGGATTCGGAGGAGCCAGCCTGGACTTCGGTCTTCTCCGGACTCCGAGTCCGGGTTGTACTTGTAAGTAACTGATGACCTGGCTCAGCTGGCTGTAATGTAACTGCTTCAGTGCTACTGCTATAGGTAGGTCCGGACCCCCCCCCCCCCCAACAGATTAGGGAGGGAGTTGGGCAGCCGGCAGATCCCGGCCTCCATTTCAAAAAAAAAAATTTAGAGACAATGACAGTGCGGCAGAGTGCCGCTTCCCTACAGGGTGCCGCTCTGCATTGTGCTGCACCCTGCATCATTAGCGAGGCGGCACTGCTGCCTACACTTAGTTGGGTGTCAGACAGCTAAGGAAGATTATGTGAGCTGACCCCTAGTACCGACAGCATAATTTCATAAATCATCCAGCAGCCACAGAAAGACACATATATTTGAAAATGTGCTGTCTATTGGAACCAAATTGTCTGAAGACTTTAGTTCCTCTTAAAAGGGCAAGTTATGCCTTTAAATGAAAAATTATATACAGGTAAATTACCCCCAAAACCCTAAACTGTAATAGTATGAAATCTGAAATATATAAGTCTAACCTGAAATGCTGCACAATTTAATTTAAAATTTCATTTAAATTAGATGTAAGTTTAAGTCTAGATTCAAATGAGCTCTTCTGGCTACAGTCGCATAACCCATGGCTTTAGCTGACAATTTTACTGACTATCAGCACAGACGGGGCTGCTTGTCCGGCCCCAAATGCTGCTCCGTTCCCAGAAGTTGCATTAGTGGCAGAGGCCAAGGGAACAAAGCTTGGTAAGTTAGTTTCTGTGCACTTTTTTACAATTCAAACTACAACTCTCAATCTAGGATCAAACAGAGCTTTCTGAGCATCCTGGGCCAAAAAACAGGTTAATGGTTGCAGTCACTGACATATAACTATTACTAGATACATCTCAATACTGCTACCATTTACAAAATAATGGCTGGGGCTGAAACTAGCACTATTAGGCAGGGTACAAACCGGCAGATTTTTCATCCCAATCGATTGGGCCAATTGTTCGTCCAGATCGGACGTGTCAGTAAATCACGGCCTATCATGCAGTTCCCTATGGGACGGTACGATCAGTTGCACAAACTGCTGGCCGCAGCAACCAACGGACATTTGTCCCGGCCAAGAGCTGGCTTGTATAGAACGCTTGGTCGGGACAAATAGTCCCTTCATGTGAATCGACACTAAATAATTGTATCAATCGCTGCCACAGATAATACAACAAATACTATATACAAATATTATAATATGTAGCGTCTTCTTAGAAGACATGATACTTACGTCTATTAGTTCTATTTAGAGCATTTTAGAGAATCAGTTTAATGATTTTTAAAAAATATCGTTTAATGAAAGAAAACAAAAACGTTGCAGTGGTATTTACAAAAATAGTAAAAAAATAGACATACAACAGTAAAATAAAAGAATGAATATTGAAAAACTGTTGTATGATTGTGAAAACCCAGAAGAGATACTTGGCTTCAAAAATGTAACTCACCACTTCGTTGATATTCCATTAGATGTCAATTAATAATTAAGTGGCTTCTTTTTAACTCCCAGAAACAGGGAGGTAAATAATTCCACCCAACCAATCACCAAAGGTGTATGCTGGACTAAAGGTGTTTCAGATACATAATTGTTTTCAAGACACACCCGCAGTGACATTAATTATCGACAACCCCATAGTCCAGCGGTCCAAACTACAAACCACTAAATTAGATATTTTCATGAATTTACCAAATAATAGACACCAAACCTTATATGAATTAAACTTATGGTTTAGTAACAGACTAATGTGGGTTTCCAGGCTGCTATAAGCCCTATGTAAAGGAATTTATGGTTGCAAAGAATGGTCTTGCTATCATGGAACCAAGTATAATACCAGCCTGCAATTTTCTATTACCTGGGCTGTTATTGATATACAGTAGGATATTAAACTGGATTGTACCTTCAACATGGTTAAAGCAAAGGTCACATTCCCTCCTACTAAGCCCAGGGAACCTATAGAAGTAGCAACCAGAAATAATAACTTATCAGCCATTAGCCTAGGCCCTGAAGACAGTATACATCATGGTTAAAGAAAAATTAAACTTATATATACTGTAACGATTATTAAACAATTAAAAACATTCTCCTTCTTGGAGCATATTATTAATAAAAGATACCAGTTGTACCAACAATGGGTTCCATTCCATGACACATACCCTCCATAAATCTTCTTGATTTGTGTTGAAATGTCTGCAGCCCTACAGTATATCTTTTTATTTCTTTAAATGGTGTTTAAGTATAGTAATGGCAGTACTTCCTGCAAGGCACAGTGTTTAGTTTTTATGGGGAATCTTAATGTGTATGTTAGTTCTGGCACACACAAGCCATTCTTTTTACCCAATCCATTATCTGAAACAATATTTTTATTGAACTGCCAAGAGATTGAATGTACTTTTTTAAATGACCAATTGTTCCTGAATGATATTTTGTGAAAAAATGTTGTTTCCAATGAATGAACATAATGGTGTTAAATATTATTTGTATGTGTGTGCATTGTTTTTATACTGCCAACGAACAATCAATTTATAATATATTTGTATCAATTGGTTGTTTGGGAAATATGCTCACAACATTCGTTGGCAGGCAAAAGCCACTGCATCAATCAAGGCAACAATGAAAATGTCTCAAAAATACATAGTTAAAACAGCTAAGATAATCAGTGATAATATATAGAAGCATTTTTCATATTACAATATGCTGTTTCCTTTTTTTTCTTACTTGCCACATGGAAGTCCATACATCTTCACCCTGTGGAGAGAAAAGAACCATAAGGTTGTTTCTTACATGCTCAGTTGTTTTAACCCATTGCCATTATTGCAAAATGCAATTATTGTTTCTTTACAGATGACAAGCCTCTCTCTCTCTCTATCACTGACAGGCTCAAGACAAAATGCTTGGTCTTTTATTTGGTATTTTTACCCAAAAAACACTGGGATGTTACTGATTTTACAAAAAAAACACATAAAAAAACACATTTAGCAAAAACACAGTTTATTGTGTTTTTTGTGTATTGTGTTTGTGGTCTATAGTGTGAACAATGCCTTTTGGGCACTAAGAAGTAAATAAATCTATAGTAGAGGGGGCCAATACGGACTGGTGGAAATTTTCCTTTCAGACATGCAGGCAGCGGACAATTGTCATTGTCGGTCATTTTCAGCCCCCACACCTTGCTGATACTAGTCAAATACCGTTAGGATTTGCAGAGTATCAGCAAGGTGATATAAACAAAGGGTAGTGTATGTGGGACCCAGACACTGGGAGCAGCAAGTCCTAAAACATTTGACTTGTAAAAAAAAAAAACTGTTAGAACTTTGAACTTCCTTCTTCTCCTTTCCACTCTTCCCCTTTCCACCATCACATACTTTCTCTTACCTCTCTTGGTCCTTCTATTTGTGACAGTACTTGCAGCTGCACCTCTCTGCACACACCCTAGTTCTCTCTTAAGATCAACACGTTTCCGTAGTCTAGGATCTTTTAATATCTGTATTGAAAGATGACTCAATAGCACGAGTGACAAAGGGAAGTGGGGGCACGCAGGCAGACAGGAAATAAAACCTATCGCATGTCATCCTAGAGCAGGAACATTAGGTAACACAATCCCAGAACCCCTCCCTCACCTTTACAACACAGTTTAAGGTAAAGAGCATAGAAGAGTCTAAACAGACTCTCCAGAACAGTACTGAACTAGTGCTGGTACATGGCTGCCAGGAGAAGATTAAATTAACAGAAACAAAAGAACAAAAGTTGCAGGACAAGTTCTAGTAAGTGAATGTAATTGAAACTGACAGATGTCAGCAGGCAACGGGAGGGGCTGTACATTGTCAAATAGCAAACAAACTTCTGTTTCATCCTTTTGGGTTTTTGCAGATAAAATGATGAGGGTATCAGAAAATACAGAAATTAGAGCTGGTACCAAACAGATATTTGGGGTGGGTGGTAGCCATTAAATTCAGTAGTAGTATGTTCTGCTTTAAAGTGCCTAGAGCGGTGTTTGTTAGAAACGGATCTGAGGGCCCCAAGGGTTTCGCTAACAGGATGTTCTGGGTTCCTGGAGAGTCCACCCTTGTGATGAACTAAACATACATATATTAATTAACTTATTATATATGTATGAATCATGTATTTTTATAGATTTATGGCAGAAATAAACAATACACCATTTTTTTGGGATGAGAGATGTGAAAATAGTTTTTAAGGTTTCAAAAAGATAAAATGGTTGAGAAACACAGTCCTAGAGCCAAACATATATATATATATATATACACAACCTGTGTGCTGCCATCTGGTAGTGAATCAAGTAATCACGTAAGTTAATCGCACACCTTCCAAATGTCAGATTGTTCATGACAGTACAATCCTTCATTTCATTTTGTTCTGTTGTTGATAATCAGAATGCAGAGCTCTGGCCCCTCCCACCCCTTGAGCAGGAGGGAGTAACTGTAACTTATACCGAACCCATTTCTGATTGTGAGGGGGTCATTTTTACCCTCTGTCTCACTGCTGTGTACAGGTACTGACAGAGACTGATAAACTTCCTCTATGGGGCTGCTGGTTCCAGAACCTATATAGCAGTGATGGAAAACCTTGTAAGTTCAGATGTTAAACAACAATTCTTAGCATGCCTTGTTTGCATTCTCCTTCAAAGACATGCTGCAGCTTTAAAAATACCGTTGCCATATTTTTTTTTTCCCTCCAGAGCCTAGCTTTGTGCCTTGGAAGTTGCTGACATCTTGTTACTGGTTTGCTGAATGTTAAGCTCCGCCCCTCTGAGATTTCCTCTGCTTTCTCCTGCTTGAGCCTCAAACAGTAATGCTTGTTAGCACGTGCACAGAACTCACAGGCATTACTGTTTGAAGCTCAAGCAGGAGAAAGCAGAGGAAATCTCAGAGGGGTGGAGCTCAACATTCAGCAAACCAGTAAACCAGATTCAGCAACTCCAGGCACAAAGCTAGGCTCTGGAGGGGCATAGGTAAAAATAAAATAAAATATGGCAACGGTATTTTTAAAGCTGCAGCTTCCAAATGAACATAACTTGATTTTAAGTGCACTTATCCTTTAAAATGGGTGTAACCTATTCGCTATCACACACAACGCATCTCTTTTCCCGATGTGTCCCTCTTTTCAATTTAAAATGTTTTGAGGTCTGTAAAGGTATCCTGAGGTTTACTAGATTTTCGGCTCAGCTAACCCATAGTATGTATGTATGTATAATTTTACTTATAATATATAAGGCAGTCAGTGATGTCACTAAGTGACTTCCTGTATTCTACTGCCCCTCCCCCTGTCTCTCCCCCTCCCTGTATTAGTCATTTATATAGGAATCCCCATGTATAGTTGGCAAACGATATTCGGTACTTCTTTCTCTTTTCAATAGGAATGGTCATTAATTATCTGTACACTAAACTGTGATAGAGATGGAATCCGGGTCTGACTTGGACCCTGATCCGACATGGAACCCCTCTGTTCCGAAATCCAAATTTTCGGGTCGTTCGGATTTCTGGACTTCGGAGAACGTTTTATGGAACAGTCGATAATACTCGAAAATTCAAAAAGAAATTCGAAAACAGTTTCCGATCGTATTTTTGAGGATTACCGTATATACTCGAGTATAAGCCTAGGTTTTTAGGTTTAAAAATGAACCTAAAAACCTTGACTCGGCTTATACTCGAGTCACAAGGAACTTACCTTCAATCCAGAGGCAGCCGAGTCCGGCCGGCAGTTCCCATTAGTTCTTCGTGGTTGCGCGATGACGTCATCATCATGCTTCTGGATTGCAGAGAGAGGAAGACTGAAGACCAGGTACGGGTAAGTGAGCTGGGGGGGGGACTGGGGGGAGGGCTGGGGGGACAGTATGCCATGCAGACACCCACATTACCTTTTTACTATAGGTGGTTGGAAACTACAACTCCCAGCAACCAAGCATGCTGGGAGTTGTAGTTTCAAAACATCTACAGTGGAAAGGTATTAGGGTGGGGGACAGTATGCCATACAGTAACCCCCAATACCTTTCTACTATAGGTGGTTGGAAACTACAACTCCCAGCAACCAAGCATGCTGGGAGTTGTAGTTTCCAAACATCTACAGTGGAACGGCATTAGGGTTACTGTATACCCTCGGCTTATAATCGGGTCAATCATCTTTTCTAATTTTTGAGGCAAAAATGGGTGCCTCTGCTTATACTCAAGTCGGCTTATACTCGAGTATATACGGTACTGAACGTTCGAGGCTATTTTTAAGAATTTTAGAAAATAGCTTAAACGTTCGATAAAAATTGAAAATGCGCTCAGAAGTCCTGAATTTAAGTTCCATTTCGGATCTTCGTGATTTTCCCGAGATCTGCAAACCTGAAAAGGAACAAAACTTGTCAGTTTTGTCCATCTCTAAACAGGGATTCCTATATAAATGACTAATAGAGTGAGGGGGAGAGACAGTGGAAAGGTAGGGGGAGACTGCAGTGGCAAGTGCAGGATTTTTAAGGGGGGGATTCCTAAATGGGTTATCACTGAACAAGCCCAGAAGGTGGTTCACAACCGAATACATTCATGTGTTCTGTTATATATAGATCATATAATAATATATATATTCTCTAATTGCCATGATTAGCATCACAGTTGGCCAGGGAAAGGACTGGGACGTTTTGGCCTGGGGGGCAAATACAACCAAGTGGCCCTTTCATGGTAGATCACAAAATGTTTGACCACGCCCACTTTACCAAGGTCACACACACTTTGTTTCAGTTACGCCCATTTAAGACTACTATTATCATTTTACATGGTTGCTTGCCACATTTTCAAGTGTATGATGTCGTTTAGATAACCACATCATAACACTGGGCTCACTTAACACTGGGTAATGAACAGGAGAGCTGTTAACACTGGCTAATGATCTCGAGAGCTGATAACACTGGTTAATTATCTGTAGGGCTTACAACACTAGGTAATGATCTGGAGGGCTGACTAACAGTAGGTAATGATCTGGAGAGCTGACTAACACTGGCTAATGATCTGGAGGGCTGACCTAACACTGGGTAATGATCTGGAGGGCTGACATAACACTGGGTAATGAACTGGGGGGTTGACTAACACTGGCTAATAAACTGGAGCGCTAACTAACACTGGCTAATGATCTGGAAGGCTGACGTAACATTGGCTAATGAACTGGTGGGCTGACATACTATGCTGCTTTCTATTAATTTGACAGAGGAGGGGTCTTCTGTTTCTTGCCCATGTTAGAGGTAGAGGCAGGCGTGGTGCCATTTAAGCATGTAACTTACTAAGAGCTTCTAGGGCAGGCCAAATTTTCAATTGGAGACCAGCCCGGGGGGGCAATTGCTCCTCAGCCTACTGGGCCAGACCTCCCCTGTGTGTGCCTTGACACCTGAGAGCATTCAGATCTCTGTGTCAATGAAAAAATAAAATTGCAACAGTATAGCATGTGGTGAATTGTACTTAATTTTTGGTTGTGTCAAAAACACTGCCCTTTTCAAACATTTAAACAGTACACCAAAGAATAAAAAGGTGAACCAAAAAAGAATAAAAAGTGGAACCAAATTGAAAAAGTTGAATGATCTGAATGAAAAGAAGAATGGAACACAGAGGGCATGAATGACATAGTAACATAGTTATTAAGGTTGAATAAAGACATACGTCCATCAAGTCCAACCTTTCACCCCCTTTTTTTTTTTTTTTTAAACCCTACCTAACAGTTGATCCAGAGAAGGCAAAAAAACGCAGCTAAAAGGGGGAAAAATTCCTTCCTGACTCCAAACGGCAATCGGAAAGTATCCCTGGATCAACCAGATCTATATGCATTAATACCAGTAATTCTCAATATTTTTAGTTTTAGAAACTATCCAGGCCTTTTTTAAAGCTATTCAATGAACTTGCCATTACACATCTGCTGGAAGACAGTTCCACAGTTTCACACCTTCTCACTGTAAAGAAACCCCTCCTAACCTGAAGATGAAACTTCTTTTCTTCCAACCTTAAAGGATGTCCACGTGTCCCTCTGATATGACCTGTTAGTAAACAATGCACCAAGAGTTCATTGTATGGGCCATTAATATATTTGTATAAGGTTATCATCCCCCCCACGCAAATGTCGCTTCTCCAATGTAAACAGCCCTAACTTGTGTAATCTGCCTGCATATTCAGCCCCTCCATTCCCCTTATTAATTTAGTTGCTCTTCTCTGAACTGCCTCAATTTCCAAGTGTCCCTTTTGTATATGGGATTCCAAAACTGCACTGCATATTCCAAATGAGGCCTTACCAGTGCCTTGTAAAGAGGGAGAATAATATTTTTCTCTCTTGAATCTATTCCCCTTTTTATACAACAATACCTTGCTAGCTCTAAGCCGTTGCTACCTTACATTGTTTGCTATAGCTAAGTCTGTTATCTACCAGAACCCCCAAATCTTTTTCCATTACAGATGCACTTAACACAGAGTTATTTATGGTGTAGGTGGCACAGGGATTATTAATCCAAATGCATCACACCTTACATTTATCAACATTGATCTCATCTGCCATTTTACTGCCCATTTTGATAATCTTATCTAGTCTGCTTGCAGCACTTGCACATCATTGGAAGTTTCCAAAGCTCTGCATAGTTTGTGTCATCAGCAAACACTGAGACCTTTGCTCTCAATGCCCCCTTCTAAGTCATTTATAAACAGATTAAACAGAAGCGGCACCAGTACAGAACCCTGAGGCACTCCGCTTAGAACTTTAGCCCACATAGATGTAGCTCCATTAACCACCACTCTCTGTTTGCGGTCCAATAACCGTTCTCTATCCATGAACAAATGTTTTTTCTTCAAGGCTAACAGTCCTCAGTTTATACATTAGTCCCTATGTGGCACAGTATCAAAAGCTTTAGCAAAATCCAATATACCATATCCACTGCTGTGCCTGAATCTAACTTTTTACTCACTTCTTCATAAAACCAATTAAATTTGTATGGCATGATCTATTTCTCATAAATCCTCTGACTACTACTAATAAGATGATCTCTGGAGACAAAGTCAAGGATATGATCCCTTAACAAAGTTTCCTATCACCTTCCCTACCACTGTTGTTAGGCTTACAGGTCTATAGTTTCCAGGCTGTGAACGACTACCTTTTTTGAATATTGGTATTACATTGGCTTTTTTCCAATCCAGCGGCACATCCCCCCAGGCAAAAGTGAATCTGAAAAGATGAGAAACAGTGGTCTTGATAGAACTGAACTAAGCTCTTTTAAAATCCGAGGATGCAATCCATCTGGTCCTGGCGCTTTATTGATATTAACTTTGTCTAATTGTTTTCGTACCAATATTCTCATTTTCATTTTCTATTTTAGCTAGTTTAATTGCTTTCTTGCACTCCTTATTACAGCTTTTGTTTCTCCCTGTAAGCCTGTTCTTGCCTTCTGTTTTCAAATTTAAAAAGCCTTTTTCTTTTTTTCCATTTCCCTTTTTACCTGAGCATTAAGCCATGCAGGAGTGGACCTCATTTTTTTCAACTTGTTACCTAAAGGTACAGATTTAGAGATGTAATAGTTTAATCCCTTTAAAGTGGTCCACATCTGCTCAGTATCTTTGCTTCGAAACGTTCCCCCCCAGTCTATAAGCATGAGCGATTCCTTTAACAGCTTAAAATTAGCTTTCCTAAAGTTAAAGTTTTTGTTAAGCCAGTGCACTTTAGTTTTTTTGCAACCTATATTAAATGACACTATATCATGGTCACTATTCCCTAAGCTTCCCATTTCCCTCATCTCCAAAAGAGCTCAGGGTTATTAGATATCACCAGATCCACACACGCATTCTGTCTAGTAGGAACTTCTACCCATCTGTGAAAGAAAATGCTCATATAGGAAATTTAAGAACTTTATCCTTTTGAGGTGCTGGCAGTTCCCTTACTCCCATCTATGTCAGGGTAGTTAAAATCCCCCAGAACATGCCCCATACCAGCACCTTCGCCAACTGCATATGGATTCATTTCCACCTCATCCCCGGCATTTGGCGGCTTATAACATACTCCAACAATTAATTTACCTACCTTCTTGCTTCCTGTACACAGTTCCACCCATAATGTTTCTGCCGTATCGTTTACTCCCCACTCATCTATTCCATCTTTTAAATTTGGCTTCATTCCTGTTTAACATACATACATACTCTTCCTCCTTTCTTATTAACTCTGTCATGTCTAAATAAGGAGTATCCTTCAATATTTACTGTCCAGTCGTGTGAATCATTAAGCCATGATTCTGCTATACCAATTACATCATACCTTTCCTTAAAAGCTATTATTTCAAGTTCGCTGGTTTTTCCAGCCAGACTTCTTGCATTTGTAAACATACATTTTAGATTATCAATTGATTTACTTTCATACATGGTCGTACATGCCTCCTTTCCTCTATGCTCCCCCCTCCCCCTTCTCCTCCCTCCGTTGTTTAATAGCCCCCTGATCCCTAACTTCTCTATCTACCCCTGTGTATTTCAACGTTCCCTCCCCCATACCTAGTTTAAAATCTCCTCCAACCCACTAGCCATCTTCTCCCCAAAACAGCTGCACCATCACCATTAATGCAATCCGTCTCTACTAAAGAGCTTGTAGCCAACAGAAAAATCAGCCCAGTTCTCTAAAAACCCAAACCCCATCTCCTTACACCACTCTCTTAGCCATGCATTTATACTCCTGGACTCCCGTTGTCTCCCTAGCTTAGCACGTGGCTGCGGTAGTATTTCTGAAATCACTACCTTTGAGGTCCTTGCTTTTAACTTGGCCCCTAATTCTCGGAAATCATTTTTAAGAACCTCACCTCCACCTCTAACTTTGTCATTGGCACCAATGTGAACATGATATGATGTTTAATGATATACAAGGGACATGGGAAACTTTTTCAATACTTAAAATTTAAAATTAAGCCTAGTCTCCTTAATGTAATAATTTTTACTTCTAAAACAAGTAAGTAAGCTTCTTTTTTTTTTTAATAACTTAATTTTTATAAAGATTTTCTTCAACCATTATTTTAGACATTAGGAACAATAAGATGGGTGTAATGTTCACAATTTAACATCCTCGTTTAACAGAATCTTTCCTGTTTATGGTTGTTTGTTAAACCAGTTTCATCATCAAAAAATAAAAGAAATATTCAAATCATATAGAATCAACATAAATTGGGAACAGAAAGAAAAAAAAACAGTATAATTAGTTTTATACTGTTTTGAGTTTGTGGGGGTTGGTTTGTTGTGGAGGGGAGAAAAAAGGGTATTGTCCCTCTAGCCGGGGCCGGGGTAGCCCCACATATCGCCTAAGTTACGTCCATTAACATGTCTGATGGAGTCCATATTTTAGCAAATGTATCCAATTATTATGGACCATAGCTGTCAATTTTTCCATACTTCTGTTGTCAAAAATAGAGTGTAGGAGGTTTGTTTCAGTGGGAGGATTTTTCTGTTTCCAGTTTCTTGTGATTAGACATCTAGCTGCCACTTGGATATGGTTACAAAGTTTAGTTGAGGTTTTGCCAAGACCCCTAAATGGTAGTCCCAGGATCCAGTGAATAGGCTCCATAGGTAAGTTTAGAGAGTGGATTAATTTGGCCACGTGTAACCAGATCTCTTTAATGGCCGGGCACTCCCATAGGATATGTATGAGAGTACCTTTGTCACCACACCCCCTCCAGCACCTATCTGTGGAGTCAGGCCATATTTTGTGAAGCTTTTCAGGAGTGTAATACCACTCCAGCATCACTTTATATGCATTTTCCTTCTATGTAGTGCAGATTGAGGATTTGGCCACCATATCCCAGATATTGTGCCAGTTCTCTCCTGTGATTCTTGTATTTATTATTGTTTCCCAGTGGAGCATATATTTATGTGGCGTTTGGGTGATATCTTGTGTAGTTGTGTTTAAAAGGGAATACAGTTGAAATATTAATCATTTTGGGTGGGGCTTTGTGCTACTGTCCTTTCGAAATACGATTTTCGGGGGAAAGAGAGATTGGGGGATAGTGTGGTGATATAGTGTCTGATTTGTAGATAGGGAATATAAGTGTTGGTGGGTATTTCTTTTGAGAAACTAGAGTAGGGAAATCTTTCAGCTTTTCTGTAATAGGGTCCACAAGGTCTATTATTAATGTTGTCCCGAGATCAGTCCATATTTTAATACCGTATATACTGGAGTATAAGCCGACTCGAGTATAAGCCGAGGCACCCATTTTTGACTAAAAAATTAGAAAAGATGATTGACCCGAGTATAAGCCGAGGGTATACAGTAACCCTAATACCTTTCCACTGTAGATGTTTGGAAACTACAACTCCCAGCATGCTTGGTTGCTGGGAGTTGTAGTTACCAACCACCTATAGTAGAAAGGTATTGGGGGTTACTGTATGGCATACTGTCCCCCACCCTAATACCTTTCCACTGTAGATGTTTGGAAACTACAACTCCCAGCATGCTTGGTTGCTGGGAGTTGTAGTTTCCAACCACCTATAGTAAAAAGGTAATGTGGGTGTCTGCATGGCATACTGTCCCCCCAGCCCTCCCCCCAGTCCCCCCCCAGCTCACTTACCCGTACCTGGTCTTCAGTCTTCCTCTCTCTGCAATCCAGAGGCAAGCGCGAGTCGGCCGCAGTTCCCATTACTGTTCGCGGCTGCGCGATGACGTCATCCCCGCCAGCGTGCGTGATACGTCATCTGCGCAACCCGCGAAGAACTACTGGGAACTGCAGCCGACTCGCGGCTGCCTCTGGATTGCAGGTAGTTCCTTGTGACTCGATATAACCGAGTCAAGGTTTTAGATAATTTTTAACCTAAACCTCGGCTTATACTCGAGTATATACGGTATTGTTGTGAGGTGAGGCTGACCTCAAGGTCAGTGTTGCCTACCAGTGGTGTAGTGTGGAGGGTTGAAAATAAATCTATGGATTTTGTAAGTGTTTGCCATATTTTAAATTTGTTTGCATGTGGTCCCAGAGGGGTAGGTTGTTATTTCCTTGCTATATTTTATGTGTCTAATAAAAGGGTTCCCAAATGTAATGGGTAATACCATTCCTGTTCGAGTTGGACCCATCGTGATGTGGTTTGGTATGAAACCAGTATAACGTATGTCGTAGTTGAGTGGCTTGGTAGTATTTAAAGATATTCGACGACAACCTCCTTGGGTTCTGCTTGTCATAATTGTTTTTTGATATCTATGGGCTTTATATCCCCATATAAAATCTAAAATATCTTTTTGGAGTATAAGTAAGAATTTACGTGGGATTAGGACTGGTTATGTTTCGAATAATAAAGCCACTTTGCAAAATGACATTTTAATGGTCGTTAATTTCCAGACCATGAGAAGGTCAGAGTTTTCCAGGATTGTAGTAATTTTCTTGTTTCCTTGAGAAGTAGAAGGTAGTAGGGCGAAAATAATGAGGTGAATTTTGAGTAATATGTACTCCTAGATATTTAATCGAGTCATATTTCCAGGAGTATGGGAAATGATGGTGTTATATTGTATGGTTGTTGGTGGTATATAACAGGTAGTGCTTCCGTTTGGTTTGGTTAAGTTTGTATCCGGATAGGGTGCTGATGTCTATTTCCTTGTGGAGATTTGCAGGGATATGAGTGGGTTTGTGATTGTAAGAAGCACGTCGTCTGCGATAAGGAGATAAGGTATGTGGATTTTTTAATTGAAGCCCTGAATATTGGGATTTGTTTGATATGGCTGCAAACGGTTCAATGCAGATAGCGTAAGGAGGGGGGACAGAGGACATCTCTGTCTTGTTCCATTGGAAATGGGAAATGTTGATGATGTTAGTCATGGGGAACCTCACTGCAGCCTGGGGTGTGGAGTATAAAGAACTTAGTCTTAAAGAAAGCCTCTTTCATTCCTAAATATTGCATCAATTTCAATTTCTGCATCAAGACTTAATACAAACTCAGATTGGGGTCCGCTTGTGTATATTTCAATTATATTAATGTTCTGCGGTGTTATCACCTGCTTTCTCGCCCGAATAAACCTACTTGATCTTTGTTTATTATGGTTGGTTGCGATTCCGCTAGTCTGGTTTGCCAGGATTTTAGTGAAGAGTTTGGAATTGCAGTTTAACAAGGCTATAGGCCTATAGCTGGCACAAAGAGAAGGGTCTGTCCGGTTTGGGTATGGTTATCATGTGGAGCTTGTGAAAGAGGAGGATGTGGTTTGCCTTTCATAATTTCTTGTATAATGGATAAGATGGGGGTAAGAATTTAATGTTTTGTAATATTTATTTGGGAACCCGTCTGGTCCAGGTTTTTGCCTAGGGGAGAGAGATATTAGTTTTGATTAATTCTCAGGGTTTTGTCCTTATCGAGATATCCAGCTGGTTTTGTGTTAGTTCAGGCATTTTGGAAATCAGATTAATCTTGTATTGCTGCTAAGAATTTGGGGGATGCACTTCTCTAGTGGGCTGTACTTTGGTTGTAAAGGTCTCTGTAGTATCTCTCCAAATTGGCGGCTATCCCTATGGGATCATATATTGGTGTTCCCTGTTCATTTTTAATTAGTGGGGGTGGCTGGATTCTCAGATTTTTCAGTAAGTAGTCTAATGGGTGTGGGCCTTGTTCCCTAATTCGTAAAATGTGCGTTTTGCCCATCTGAGTTTTTTGTCTGTTTCAGAGAGATCTTTAAGGGCTGCTCTAATTGATACCACATTGCGGAGCTTGGTGGTAGATGGGTTAGATATAGGGATTCTCCTCCTTCTTGTAGTTTTTGGTGAGTTCTTCATATTTGTGATTATGGTCTTTCTTAAGGCGAGAGGCTAGTTGAATACAATAGCCTCTAATCACTGCCTTGTTGCTTCCATAATATCATAGGGGAGGAGACAGAGCCATTGTTATCCTTGAATATGTGTCGATGGCTTTTAATGCTTTGTGATGTATCGGGTGTTTGAGATGTTTTTCATTTAGCCTCCATAGGTATTGTTTAGGGGGCCTTTTTGTGAGGGTAAAGTCTGCTGTGGCTATGCCATGGTCAGACGCAGTGGGGTTCCAAAGCAGTGTTTGTTTAGTAGTATATACCTGGATATGTAGTAATTATAATCGATTCTTGTGTGGGTTTGATGGACTAGGAATAATAAGAGAAAGCTTTAGAGGTGGATTATCTATCCTCCATGTATCATAGAAATTGTGTTGTCTGATTAATTTTCAAAATCGTTTTGAAATAGATGAGGTCTCTGGGATATTGTTTGTTTCCGATAGTTAATCGGTTCTGGGGTTGGACATGTGCATTTGAAGTCCCTGCTAGTATTTTAATGAAGAGTCAATAATTTGTAATTTAGATAACACTTCAGCTAGAAAAGTATGTGTCTTTTAGGGTGTATATATTACATAGTGTATATGTATTTGGCTTGAAGATATTGTAACGGCATTTTGGGTCGTACTTAGGTGTTGATTTAGGTACGATTGGGGGCAGTTTTTTAGTATCAAAATGGCGACTCCTACCTTTTGCCATTATGTGATTGTAATAGATGTAGAGTATGTTTTCTTTATAAAATTCCTTGATCAGAGGAGGATGTGGTGAGTTTCTTTGTAACAGCAGAATATCTGCTTGAGTTTATTTAAGGTGGCCATACATCTTGAGATATTACTTACCCGACCGAGCGCTCACGCGATGTTCATCGATCCTGTCCGAAACCGCCTCTCCCGATCGTATATTCGACCGACATGCGATCGCAAACAATGAATAGGATTTTGCGATCGTATGTCGGTCAAATATAAGATCGGGAAGGCGGTTCGGGCAGGATCGATGAACATCGCGTGAGCGCTCGGTCGGGTAAGTAATATCGCATAGATGTATGGCCACCTTTAGTTTTCTTGAGTAGCAATCCCTCTTTCGATTTGTTTTAAGACCCTGACATTCAGAGAGCTATCCTAACCTCTAATATTATTTAGTAGCAGACCTTTTAAGATTAGTGCATATGTGTTCGAGTGTGTGGGTCCCTCGAACCTCCCGGGAGTAGGGGTGTCAGTACCAGGCTTAATATTTTGACATTAACAGAAAAAACAGTCAAACAATATACTAAACATGAACAGTGGATGATATTTCATCCGATATACTTGCAGTATTGGTGCGGAGGGGGCCCGCCTCCAACGACCTAGGAGGATGTCGTCCATGGCCCGGGGTTGATTAAGCAGGTGTGAGGTATTTTTGGATGTCCAGCAGTGAGCAGGCATCGTCTCCTTCACGGGGTTGCGGTCTGTAACCGTCCTGCGTTGGGCCTTCGTGGTCAGGCCCCCGTCCCAGCCACAGCACTGTTTATTTTTGTAAGACCTATATAGGGGGGGAAAGGGTTTTGAGTTGGAGCTAAAGGGGGGGGGAGAGAGAGACCGGAGGTAAAATTAGACAACTTATTTAAATCAGTATAACTTACACAGTAATGACTAACGCTCATTAGAATTCTATATAAACCAGTATAGGCAGTTTGGAGTTTCTCCCACTCTGGCTGTTCTTGCCCGTCCTTCCAACTAGGTCAAAGATCTTCAGTGATCGCCAGGGATTAACCTGGTCTGTTACAGGCTTATATCATGTATTGTCGTGAGGTTTACCCGCAGACTGGGAGGAAAGCCAATGATAGTCCCAGCCTACCTCTCTTAAATATTCTATATAAACATTTCAACAATTACACATTAGTTTGTAGCCCTTTACTTTTAAGCATAGACATTTTCCCTGAGATAATCTTTACTTTTGCTCTTATGGTTTCGGAGTGGTAGACCGGTATTAACTTTGGCATGGGTATTCATTTGAGTCTCATGAGTGGGGTGTGGAAAATGGTAAAGGAGTCCATTTGTGTCTCGTATTTCTTAGCAATTCAAGGTTCAGATGGATTGTATAAGATAATTTAAAAGTTGGAAGCAAAACGTAGAGCATCTTTGGTCTCAGCTTGATAAAAACAAAAAGAAGAAGAGCCAATGATATCTTCAGCGGTTGTTTCAGATTGTTTGGAGGCTGTTGGTTTCTAGGCCGTTTGGCCTGATTGGGGTTAGAGGGTGAGTTTCCAGTTGATTGAAGTCCAGGTGTTTTGAGGTCTCCTCGGGAGGGTAGGGAGACCTTTCCAACAGGTAGGGTAATTCCGGTAGATTGAGTGAGAGCAAATGCAGGTAAGTCCTCTGGGTAAGTTAGAGTATGAGTTACTCCCTCAGTGTCAGTGATTAATTGGAAGGGATACCCCAGCGGTATGGGATGTTGTGATCTCTTAAGGCTTGGAGAAGGGGTGGTGGGTGTTGGGAGCTGTTGCAGGGCGGCAGGTGATGTGCCATATCCCTCCCGTCTCTTGGGCTGAGACCACCGTCGGGAGGGTCGGACCGCGTGGCTGGTTTGGCAGGCTTACAGCTGCTGTGGTCTTTGGAGCGGTGGGCAGGAGATTGTCTGCCCCTTGCCTCGTTGTTGTAGGCCACTCTGTGGAGCCGAGTCCTCAACCAGTTCGTCCGGTGGTATGTTCCCTCCTGGGTCTGTTACATCGGCGAGGCTTGTGGGGTGGATGCCTGATAGATTGGGCCCAAGATGGCGCCCGCGTGTCCATGTCCCGTCCTGCCTCTCGGGAGGTCTCTCTGCTCGGGCGGCTGCTGGCTTCAGTGCACTGCCTCTGTTTGTGATCTTTTTCTTTTTGCCCATGTGGGCTATTTAGAGGTAGTAGGAAGGGGTTTAGGTCTGCTTATTGTCGGCTGGGAGGGAGCCTCAAGGGATCAGACCGCTTGCATGAACATCCAGGCCACCCCCCCGTAAGTAAGCTTCTTAATTCTTATACACTATACAATATATACGTAAAGTGTATAAAATATGGTTACCAGTAATTACACAACTTAATGCCGATATTAAGAATTCCGGTGTGTCTCGAGAAAAATTTGCGTGTTGTCAATTGTGCCACAGTCTGAAAAAGTACGAGATCCCCTGTTCTTAGTAATGATAGTATAGTATAGTATAGTACAGTATTTGAGGTTGAATAAGACATATGTCTATCCAGTCCAACTACTCAGCAGTACCCACGTTTCCTGTCTAACTGTTGATCTAGAGGAAGGCATAAAAAAACAGGGAAGGGGGAAATTCCTCCCTGTCGAGGCAATCGGAAATATCCTGTCGATCCACTCTAATTTATGTATCAATACAAGTAACCTGCAACATTGCTTGTTTTCACAAACTCATCCAGCTTTATTTTTTATCTACCTATATACTCGAGTATAGCCACCCAAGTAAGGTGAGGTACCCATTTTTACTCAAAAGTAAGAAACATGATTGACTCGGTATAAGCCGAGGGTTGAAATTAGGACCACTACTGCCTTTTAATACTGTATTATTTGCCCTTTAAATGGACAGCAGTAGCCCCACACAGTAATAGCCAAATCCAGTATGGCTATTACTGTATGGGAACTCTGCTGTCCATAAAAAGCCTCATTCCTTGGCAATCCGGTGTTTTGGAAACTACAACTCCCAGCATCTTTAGTAGTAGCTGGAGTTGTAGTTCCAAACACTGCAGTGCCAAGGAATGAGGCTTTTTTTATGGACAGTACCCCCCAGGAAAGGCCCCAGTTTTTGAGGTAAGTAAGAGGTAAAAAGAGAGGTAAGTACGCACTTGGGTCACAGTAATAATTGTGAATTCTTTCCCCCCAATCCGGCTGCTGATCGCTTGTACAAGCTAACTACATTAGAAGCAATGTTTCACCTGGCATTCCGTGCTGATCTGCAGGATGACGTCCATGATGATGCCTGTCTCACTTACTGCCTGGCGCCGAGTAGTGACATCACTACTTTTGCGCAAATCTGTAACAAAAATTGGCATTGGACAGAGACAACCTTTCTCATGACAATCTTCTGCGAGAACTACAGGTTCATGACCAGAGATTACAACAAATACCTACGGATATCTGATGCGTGTTTCCAGAAGTATTACATTTAGTGTCGCCATTCATAAACAAGCAACACCTGCATGAGGAAAGCAATTAGCCTCAACAAAGACTCACTGCCACATTACGCTATCTTGCTACGGGTCATGAGTGTTTACAAGACGAGTACATGAAGGTAATTATATATTTACTATAAATGTATTGTTTGTACAACGTTTATTCTTGTGAATAATTACCATACTTTTTGTGAGTTTGTTTCATAAGTGGTTGGTACAGACCTGTGTTGTAATACCTCAAATTGGTAAATATGCATAACATTTGAATTTTTTTTTTTTACAATTCCCTACAACAGCAGGCAATGGCTAACTATAGGAGAATTGATCAGATGGGAATTTCCAAACTGTGGAGGAGCCATGATGGAAAGCATGTATGCAATAAATACATTAATGGCCATACAATAAACTATCTGGGGCATTGTTCACCTAAAGAGCATGTCAGAGGACATGAGGACATCCCTTAAGACTTGAAGAAAAAAGGTTTAGACTTCAAGTTCGGAACATTCCTTGTTTTTGCAAACAGGAAATGTTGCAAGTACTGGTTATTTGCCTTCCTCTCTGGATCAACAGTTAGGCAGGAAATGAGGATATTGCTAGATGGGTTGGACTGGATGTGACGTATGTCTTTATTCAACCTCAATACATACGTGCTAAAGAGGATGTTGATGCAATACGAGCTAAGGAGGGAGTTGATGTGATTCGCCGCTAAAGTTGATGCGACACACGCTAAAGGGGAAGTTGATGCGATGCGCTCTAAAGGGGGAGTTGATGGCGATACGCGCTAAAGATGATGTTGATGCAATACGCACTAAAGTGAAGTTGATGTGATCACTCTGAAGGGGAAGTTGTATGCGCTATATGCTAAATAGGTAGTAATGGCGATACGCACTAAAGGGGAAGTTGATGTGATACGTCTAAAGGGAAGTTGATGCAATACGCGCTAAAGAGGAAGTTGGTGCGGTATGCATTAAAAGAAGTTGGTGTGATAAGCCTAAAGGGGAAGGTGGTTGTGATACGCCTTAAAGGGGTAGTTGATGAGATATGCTTTAAAGCGGAAGTTGGGGGGGTGATACACGTTAAAGGGAAAATGTGTGTAATACGTGTTAAAGTGGTAGTTGATGTGATATGCGTTAAAGGGGAAGTTGGTGGAGACGCCTTAAAGGAAAATTGAGTGTGATATGCCTTAAAGGGGAAGTTGGTGTGATAAACCTTAAAGGGGAGGGTAAATTGGTGCGATACGCATTAAAGGGGAAGTTGATGGGTGATATGCTTTTAGAGCGTATCATATGAACTTCTCCAGCTTCAGCAACAGGGTATAACACACTTAACATTAATTTATTTTAGGGGTAAAGACCAACATTATTGCCCTCAAATTTGGACATTTTGCTAGAGCATAATGCCATTTGCAAATTCCTAGCTCAAGGTGTACGATATTGTAATGAGAATTGGGATGAATCTGATCTAGAATCCTGCATTGTGTCAGGCACCCCAAAGGTAACCAGATTTGTGAGTCAGTTAGAAGCCGAATTTGGATGAGGGTTGGGCTTAGATTTTTAGAAAACCAGGCAACGTCGGGGTACTCTGCTAGTATATATATATGCCCGTTGGTGCACAGTGGAATTATGGTGTATGTATTGCTAGCTAATTATTTTATTTATAGCTCGGGGTTATGCTCCAGTGATACCAACACAAAGTGCACAAACATGCAAGAGATTCGGGATCGGTCTGCCCTTTCCTTTGCTTATAGCATAAGGGGTGTGTGTGTGGTGTGTGTGTAGTAACGTGATAAATGTATATTTAGATTAGAGTGAACAAGTGGAAAAATTATGCACAATTTCATGGCAAAAAATAGTTGCATACCCTTCCATACACCGGGATTGCAGTTCTCAACTTTTCAACTGGATGGGCCCAGCCTTTTCTTATGTTCGGACTACCCAAGTTTATATAGCACTCGATCAGAGAGGTGTATATTTTTAAGTAAGTGTAAGACACAGAAACCAATAATGCACGTCACTACGAACTGGCTTTATATGTGCATATCACACACAATCCAAATGACATTACACATGATTGTAGCTAAACGTAAAGTCAGTTCTACTGCAGTGAAAATTCGCGCTAATCATCCCCAAACGCAAATCTCCTCTTAGGCCCATCAAGCCACACGATGCTACCTGAAAATGCCCATGAACTTGACTGTCCGGGCATACCCTTCCAGGAACCGACATCCGATGCACAAGAGGCATCATGGCTGATACAAACACGGTGAGTGTTTAACAACACAAACACGCCCTCAAAAGGGCAGGTCTTAGGAAAGTGCCACACGTCAAAAGGCGGGTGTGGTTTTTCTGCGTTCTTTGCGCACATGCGTACTTTTCAGATCATCGAAAAAAGCGAGTTTATCGGGTGGCATTGCGATTTGCGGCTACCACATTGAGTTTTAATCAGACAAAAAAAAGACAGAGACACATCCAGCGACATGAAACGTTTTCTAACACTTTCAATATATTGTGAAAAAAATACACGCACGTGTCAAACAACACGCAAAAACAACCCACTGTCAGACTGCGGACGACTGAAATAATCCCGCATGGATCCTTCCGGCGCCAGTGTTTGTGCCCAGTGCCCTTAACTGCTGCCCAAAAAATGATTATAAACTGGCCTTTTTTAAATGTACGGGAACTGTGGAAGTGGGACAATACTACCAACTGCGCATCTTGTCTCGAGGATCGCGACTGGCTGTCCATGCGTAGGAATTCCAAAGTCATGACGGCTCACCACTGTCTTAGCACGCAATCACTAACAAGTCAAATGCCACCCCAGTTAGTGCGGTAAATACGGTATGTTGTGAGGTGAGGCTGACCTCAAGGTCAGTGTTGCCTACCAGTGGTGTAAGTGTGGATGGGTTAGAAAATAAATCTATGGATTTTGTAAGTGTTTGCCATATTTTAAATGTTGTTTGCATGGGTCCCAGAGGGGTAGGTATGTTATTTCCTTGCTTAGATTTTATTGTGTCTAATAAAAGGGTTCCCAAATGTAATGGGTAATACCATTCCTGTTCGAGTTGGACCCATCGTGATTGTGGTTTGGTATGAAACCAGTATAGCGTATGTCGTAGTTGAGTGGCTTGGTAGTATTTAAAGATATTCGGAACTGACAGACCTCCTTGGGTTCTGCTTGTCATAATTGTTTGTTTTGATATTCTATGGGCTTTATATCCCCATATAAAATCTAAAATATCTTTTTGGAGTATAAGTAAGAATTTACGTGGGATTAGGACTGGTAGTGTTTCGAATAAGTAAAGCCACTTTGGCAAAATTGACATTTTAATGGTCGTAATTTTACCAGACCATGAGAAGGTCAGAGTTTTCCAGGATTGTAGTAATTTTCTTGTTTCCTTGAGAAGTAGAAGGTAGTAGGGCGAAAATAATGAGGTGAATTTTGGAGTAATATGTACTCCTAGATATTTAATCGAGTCATATTTCCAGGAGTATGGGAAATGATGTGTTAATATTTGTATGGTTGTTGGTGGTATATTAACAGGTAGTGCTTCCGTTTTGGTTTGGTTAAGTTTGTATCCGGATAGGGTGCTGATGTCTATTTCCTTGTGGAGATTTGGCAGGGATATGAGTGGGTTTGTGATTGTAAGAAGCACGTCGTCTGCGAATAAGGAGATAAGGTATGTGGATTTTTTTAATTGAAGCCCTGATATATTGGGATTTGTTCTGATATGGCATGCAAACGGTTCAATGCAGATAGCGTAAAGGAGGGGGGACAGAGGACATCTCTGTCTTGTTCCATTGGAAATGGGAAATGTTGATGATGTAGTCATGGGGAACCTCACTGCAGCCTGGGGTGTGGAGTATAAAGAACGTATAGCTTAAAGAAAGCCCTCTTTCATTCCTAAATATTGCATCAATTTCAATTTCTGCATCAAGACTTAATACAACTGCAGATTGGGTCCGCTTGTGTAATATTTCAATTATATTAATAGTTCTGCGAGTGTTATCACCTGCTTGTCTCGCCCGAATAAAACCTACTTGATCTTTGTTTATTATGGTTGGTTGCGATTCCGCTAGTCTGTTTGCCAGGATTTTAGTGAAGAGTTTGTAATTGCAGTTTAACAAGCTATAGGCCTATAGCTGGCACAAAGAAAGGGTCTGTCCGGTTTGGGTATGGTTATCATGTGGGAGCTTGTGAAAGAGGAGGATGTGGTATTGCCTTTCATAATTTCATTGTATATAGATAAGATGGGGGTAAGAATTTAATGTTTTGTAAATATTATTTGGGAACCCGTCTGTCCAGGTGTTTTGCCTAGGGGGAGAGATGATATAGTTTTGATTAATTCTTCAGGGGTTATGTCCTTATCGAGATATCCGAGCTGGTTTTGTGTTAGTTCAGGCATTTCTGGAAATCAGATATCTTGTATTGCTGCTAAATTTGGGGGATGCACTTTCTCTAGTGGGCTGTACTTTGGTGTAAAGGTCTCTGTAGTATCTCTCAAATCTGGCGGCTATCCCTATGGGATCATATATTGGTGTTCCCTGTTCATTTTTTATATTAGTGGGGGTGGCTTGGATTCTCAGATTTTTCAGTAAGTTAGCTAATTGGGTGTGGGCCTTGTTCCCTAATTCGTAAAATGTGCGTTTTGCCCATCTGAGTTTTTTGTCTGTTTCAGAGAGATCTTTAAGGGCTGCTCTAATTGATACCACATTGCGGAGCTTGGTGGTAGATGGGTTAGAATATAGGGATTTCTCTCCTTCTTGTAGTTTTTTGGTGAGTTCTTCATATTTGTGATTATGGTCTTTCTTAAGGCGAGAGGCTAGTTGAATACAATAGCCTCTAATCACTGCCTTGTGTGCTTCCCATAATATCATAGGGGAGGAGACAGAGCCATTGTTATCCTTGAAATATGTGTCGATGGCTTTTTAATGCTTTGTTGATGTATCGGGTGTTTGAGATGTTTTTCATTTAGCCTCCATAGGTATTGTTTAGGGGGCCTTTTTGTGAGGGTAAAGTCTGCTGTGGCTATGCCATGGTCAGACCAGGTGGGGGATTCCAAAGCAGTGTTTGTTAGTAGTGATATACCTGGATATGTAGTAAATATATAATCGATTCTTGTGTGGGTTTGATGGACTGAGGAATAATAAGAGAAAGCTTTAGAGGTGGGATTATCTATCCTCCATGTATCATAGAAATTGTGTTGTCTGATTAATTTTCAAAATCGTTTTGAAATAGATGAGGCTTCCTGGGATATTGTTTTGTTTCCGATAGTTAATCGGTCTTGGGTGTTGGACATGTGCATGTTGAAGTCCCCTGCTAGTATTTTAATTGAAGAGTCAATAATTTGTAATTTAGATAACACTTCAGCTAGAAAAGTATGTTGTCCTGTATTAGGGTTGTATATATTACATATTGTTATATGTATTTGGGCTTGAAGAATATTGTAACGGCATTTTGGGTCTACTAGGTGTGATTTAGGTACGATTGGGCAGTTTTTATGTATCAAAATGGCGACTCCTACCTTTTTGCCATTATGTGATGCTGTATAGATTGTAGAGTATGTTTTCTTTATAAAATTCCAGTGATCAGAGGGAGTGTGGTGAGTTTCTTGTAACAGCAGAATATCTGCTTGAGTCTATTAAGTGGGCCATACATCTATGAGATATTACTTAACCCGACCGAGCGTCACGCGATGTTCATCGATCCTGTCCGACACGCCCTCCCGATCGTATATTCGACCGACATGCGATCGCAAATGAATAGGATTTTGCGATCGTATGTCGGTCAAATATAAGATCGGGAGAGGCGGTTCGGGCAGGATCGATGAACATCGCGTGAGCGCTCGGTCGGGTAAGTAATATCGCATAGATGTTGGCACCTCTGTAGTTTCTTTGAGTAGCAATCCCCTCTTTCGATTTGTTTTAAGACCCCTGACATTCAGAGAGGCTATCCTAACCATCTAATATTATTTAGTAGCAGACCTTTTAAGATTAGTGCATATGTGTCGATGTGTGGGGTCCCTCGAACCTCCCGGGAGTAGGGGTGTCAGTACCAGGCTTAATATTTTGACATTAACAGAAAAAACAGTCATAACAATATACATAAACATGAACAGTGGATGATATTTCATCCGATATACTTGCAGTATTGTGGTCGGAGGGGGGCCCGCCTCCAACGACCTAGGAGGGATGTCGTCCATTGCCCGGGGTTGATTAAGCAGGTGTGAGGATTTTTGGAGTGTCCAGCAGTGAGCAGGCATCGTCTCCTTCACGGGGGGTTGCGGTCTGTACCGTCCTCGTTGGTCCTGTCGTGGTCAGGCCCCCGTCCCAGCCACAGCACTGTTTATTTTTGTAAGACCTATATAGGGGGGGAAAGGGGTTTTGAGTTGGAGCTAAAGGGGGGGGGGGAGAGAGACCCAGGAGGTAAAATTAGACAACATTATATTTAAATCAGTATAACTTACACAGTAATGACTATACGCTCATTAGAATTCTATATAAACCAGTATGCAGTTTGGAGTTCTCCCACTCTGGCTGTTCTTGCCCGTCCTTCCAACTAGGTCAAAGATCTTCAGTGATCGCCAGGGATTAACCTGGTCTGTTACAGGCTTATATCATGTATTGTCGTGAGGGTTTACCGCCAGACTGGGAGAAAGCCAATGATAGTCCCGAGCCTACCATCTATTAAATATTCTATATAAAACATTTCAACAATTACACATTAGTTTGTAGCCCTTTTATGCATTTTAAAGACATTTTCCCTGAGATAATCTTTACTTTTGCTCTTATGGTTTCGGAGTGGTAGACCGGTATTAACTTTGGCATGGGTATTCATTTGAGTCTCATGAGTGGGGGTGGAAAATGGTAAAGGAGTCCATTTGTGTCCTCGTATTTCTTAGCAATTCAAGGTTCAGATGGATTGTATAAGATAATTTAAAAGTTGGAAGCAAAACGTAGAGCATCTTTGGTCTCAGCTTGATAAAAACAAAAAGAAGAGAAGCCAATGATATCTTCAGCGGTTGTTTTCAGATTGTTTGGAGGGCTGTTGGTTTCTAGGCCGTTTGGCCTGATTGGGGTTAGAGGGTGAGTTTCCAGTTGAAGTTGAAGTCCAGGTGTTTTGAGGTCTCCTCGGGAGGGTAGGGAGACCTTTCCAATCAGGTAGGGTAATTTCCGGTAGATTGAGTGAGGAGCAAAATGCAGGTAAGTCCTCTGGGTAAGTTAGAGTATGAGTTACTCCCTCATGTCTAGTGATTAATTGGAAGGGATACCCCCAGCGGTATGGGATGTTGTGATCTCTTAAGGCTTGGAGAAGGGGTGGTGGGTGTTGGGAGCTGTTGCAGGGCGGCAGGTGATGTGCCATATCCCTCCCCGGTCTCTTGGGCTGAGACCACCGTCGGGAGGGTCGGACCGCGTGGCTGGTTTGGCAGGCTTACAGGCTGCTGTGGTCTTTGGAGCGGTGGGCAGGAGATTGTCTGCCCGCTTGCTCGTTGTTGTAGGCCACTCTGTGGAGCCGAGTCCTCAACCAGTTCGTCCGGTGGTATGTTCCCTCCTGGGTCTGTTACATGCGGCGAGGCTGTGGGAGTGGATGCCTGATAGATTGGGCCCAAGATGGCGGCCGCGTGTCCATGTCCCGTCCCTGCCTCTCGGGAGGTCTCTCTGCTCGGGCGGCTGCTGGCTTCAGGCACTGCACGTCTGTTTGTGATCCTTTTTTCTGCCCATGTGGGCTATTTAGAGGTAGTAGGAAGGGGTTTTAGGTCTGCTTATTGTCGGCTGGGACGGGAGCCTCAAGGGGATCAGACCGCTTGCATGAACATCCAGGCCACGCCCCCCCGTAAGTAAGCTTCTTAATTCTTATACACTATACAATATATACTGTAAAGTGTATAAAATATGGTTACCAGTAATTACAACTTTAATGCCGATATTAAGAATTCCGGTGTGTCTCGAGAAAAATTTGCGTTGTTGTCAAGTGTGCCACAGTCTGAAAAAGTACGAGATCCCCTGTTCTATAGTATAGAATAGTATAGTATAGTATAGTACAGTATTTGAGGTTGAATAAAGACATATGTCTATCCAGTCCAACCTACTCAGCAGTACCCACGTTTCCTGTCTAACTGTTGATCTAGAGGAAGGCATAAAAAAACAGGGAAGGGGGGGAAATTCCTCCCTGTCGAGGCAATCGGAAATATCCTTCGATCCACTCTAATTTATGTATCAATACAAGTAACCTGCAACATTGCTTGTTTTCACAAACTCATCCAGCTTTATTTTTTAATCTACCTTATATACTCGAGTATAAGCCGACCCAAGTAAAGGTGAGGTACCCATTTTTACCTCAAAAAGTAAGAAACATGATTGACTCGAGTATAAGCCGAGGGTTGAAATTATGACCACTACTGCCTTTTAATACTGTATTTATTTGCCCTTTAAATGGACAGCAGTAGCCCCACACAGTAATAGCCAAATCCAGTATGGCTATTACTGTATGGGAACTCTGCTGTCCATAAAAAAGCCTCATTCCTTGGCAATCCAGGTGTTTTGGAAACTACAACTCCCAGCATGCTTTAGTAGCTGGGAGTTGTAGTTTCCAAACACTGCAGTGCCAAGGAATGAGGCTTTTTTATGGACAGTACCCCCCAGGAAAGGCCCCCAAGTTTTTGAGGTAAGTAAGAGGTAAGAAAGAGAGGTAAGTACGCACTTGGGTCACAGTAAATAATTGTGAATTCTTTCCCCCCAATCCGGCTGCTGATCGCTATGTACAAGCTAACTTACATTAGAAGCAAGTGTTTCACCTGGCATTCCGTGCTGATCTGCAGGATGACGTCCATATGTGATGCCTGTCTCACTTACTGCCTGGCGCCGAGTAGTGACATCACTACTTTTGCGCAAATCTGTAACAAAAATTGGCATTTGGACAGAGACAACCTTTCTCATGACAATCTTCTGCGAGAACTACAGGTATCATGACCAGCAGATTACAACAAATACCTACGGATATCTGATGCGTGTTTCCAGAAGTTATTACATTTAGTGTCGCCATTCATAAACAAGCAAGACACCTGCATGAGGAAAGCAATTAGCCCTCAACAAAGACTCACTGCCACATTACGCTATCTTGCTACGGGTCATTGAGTGTTTACAAGACGAGTACATGAAGGTAATTATATATTTACTATAAATGTATTGTTTGTGTACAAACGTTTATTCTTGTGAATAATTACCATACTTTTTTGTGTAGTTTGTTTCATAAGTGGTTGGTACAGACCTGTGTTGTAATACCTCTCAAATTGGTAAATATGCAATAACATTTTGAATTTTTTTTTTTTACAATTCCCTACAACAGCAGAGCAATGGCTAACTATAGGAGAATTGATCAGATGTGGAATTTCCCAAACTGTGGAGGAGCCATAGATGGAAAGCATGTATGCAATAAATACATTAACTGGCCATACAATAAACTATCTGGGGCATTGTTCACCTAAAGAGCATGTCAGAGGACATGAGGACATCCCTTAAGACTTGAAGAAAAAAGGTTTAGACTTCAAGTTCGGAACATTCCTTGTTTTTGCAAACAAGGAATGTTGCAAGATACTGGTATTTTTGCCTTCCTCTGGATCAACAGTTAGGCAGGAAATGAGGATATTGCTAGATGGGTTGGACTGGATGGACGTATGTCTTTATTCAACCTCAAATACTATACGTGCTAAAGAGGATGTTGATGCAATACGAGCTAAGGAGGGAGTTGATGTGATTCGCGCTAAAGTTGATGCGACACACGCTAAAGGGGAAGTTGATGCGATGCGCTCTAAAGGGGGAGTTGATGCGATACGCGCTAAAGATGATGTTGATGCAATACGCACTAAAGGTGAAGTTGATGTGATCACTCTGAAGGGGAAGTTGATGCGATATATGCTAAATAGGTAGTTAATGCGATACGCACTAAAGGGGAAGTTGATGTGATACGTGCTAAAGGGGAAGTTGATGCAATACGCGCTAAAGAGGAAGTTGGTGCGGTATGCATTAAAAGGAAAGTTGGTGTGATAAGCCTTAAAGGGGAAGGTGGTGTGATACGCCTTAAAGGGGTAGTTGATGAGATATGCTTTAAAGCGGAAGTTGGGGTGATACACGTTAAAGGGAAAGATGGTGTAATACGTGTTAAAGTGGTAGTTGATGTGATATGCGTTAAAGGGGAAGTTGGTGTGAGACGCCTTAAAGGGAAAATTGATGTGATATGCCTTAAAGGGGAAGTTGGTGTGATAAACCTTAAAAGGGTAATTGGTGCGATACGCATTAAAGGGGAAGTTGATGTGATATGCTTTTAAGCGTATCATATTAACTTCTCCTTTAGCAACAGGGTATAACACCTTACATTAATTTATTTTTTAGGGTAAATACCAACATTATTTGCCCTCAAATTTGGACATTTTGCAATATGCCATTATTGCACAACTCTAGCCCCTCAAATGTCGTGAGGTATGTTAATTGGGGATGAGATCTGCTCTAGAATCCTGCATTGTGTCAGGCACCCCAAAGTTAACCAGATTTGTGAGTCAGGTTAGAAAGCTGAATTTTGGATGAAGGTTTGGGCTAGATTTTTAGAAAAACCAGGCAACGTCGGGTACTCTGCTAGTATATATATATGCCCGTTGGTGCACAGTGGAAATTATGTGTGTATGTTATTGCTAGCTAATTATTTTTATTTAAAGCTCGGGGTTATGCTCTCAGTGATACCAACACAAAGTGCACAAACATGCAAGAGATTCGGGATCGGTCTGCCTTTCCCTTATGCTTATAGCATAAGGGGTGTGTGTGTGTGTGTGTGTGTAGACGTGCTAATATTTATTTATATTTACATAAATTTCATTTGCATTGTTTCATACCAGTGGTTCTCAAACTTTTCAGACTGTGGCCCACCTGTGTTCTTAATGTTGGACTTACCCAAGTTTTATGCACTCTACAGTGTATATTTGTAAAGTTATACTACATTGACATTACTGAAATGTTTTAATGTGTACAACACAACAATACAACAACATGATGTCTAAAAAAAGTTCTACTAGTGAAAATATTTCTACAAGCAAACTTCTTAGGCACACCTCTCGCTCTCTGAAGTCCCATGAGTGTGCCTGGCATACCCCTTGAGAAACCGACATCCAGATGCACCAAGAGGCACATCGGCTGAAAATGGAGTTAAAACACACGCTAAGGGCTAGGCCACACTGCAGCGGGTTTTTTTCTGCGTTTGCGCATGCGTATTTTCAGATCATCGAAAACGCGAGTTTTCGGGTGCATTGCGATTTGCGTTCCACATTTTTAATCGCAATCGCATGCGTTTTTCTATTTATATTGAAAAAACGCACGTGTAAACGCAAAAAATCGCACATGAAATTGCATGCGATTTCGGCGCAGTGTGGCCGTGCCCTAACCGATGTTATATCGGTTAGTGGGACTTAAACTCCATCATTGCGGCGCCTGCGTGGTTAAAGCAGAGGCTAACCACGCAGGCACCGCAAGCGATGCTATATTCGCATAGCCACAGTCTATAGGATTTGGAACCCATGTACACCCTTTGAGGCAACTTGCCAGAGAATGTTGAGGTGCACTCAGTTACGGTCCTCAACCCTGGGACCAGACGCTATAGCACAAGCAGAAAAGAGGTAATGGGGGGCACACGCTTCAGGTAAATTACTTTATTTAATAATCGCACAAAACAACGTTTCGAGGGTCACATTGCTCCCTTAATCAGGTGTAATACAGCAAACAAAGCCCTTAACTAGAGTGCAAAAATAGATCCCTCCCCTTTCTTGGAGGTGTGGCTAATGCCAACGTGTGTAAGCCAACCTATTTTCAAAAAACATAACAGTGCATAGTGTTCATAAGTCGCTTTCAGTTGGGTTCAATGATCCAAAAAGTCCAAAAAAATCCATATGTGCAAACAAAATATGTGCTAGTCTCAAAGTAAATATGAAATTCTTCTGTTGGGAATGGATCTCTGTGAAGTGAACACAGTAATCTATTTACCTAGTGTTAGGGGGAATAGGTTCTGTTATATTTGAAGGCGTAACAAACAAAACATAGTTATATACAGAAAGTTAAAACCATTAGATTTAGGGCTAGGCCATACTAGCGCGTTTTTCACGCGTTTACGCGAAAATTCCCGCGATTTCCGATGCGCATGCGATTGCTCGTCCGTTCGCGTTTTGGTAACGCATACGTTCACCATTTTGGTGCCTTAACGCAGCGTTTCCATAACGCGAAAAGGCGAAAACGCATGCACAAAACGCACAAGATAAGTGCACACAATCGCGTGCGATAACGCTCGCGATTTTGTGTGCGATTCCTGTGCGTTGCAGTGCGGCCTCAGCCTTAATCTGTAAATATGTACATACATCTGTTGCCATCTATTGGCAGAAAGTATAAATTTTCAAGGAAATATATACAATTGTTACAAAGTGGTTGCCAATACACTGAGACTTCTACGTTAACTAGTAACATAAATCAAAGAATAGTTATAACTAATATTCTGAGTCCAATCCATATATTCATATATTCTAAAAGAATTGGCATGTATAAGCAACCTGTGTTACCTAATGAGAAAAGCATAAAGTACGTACCCTTTATTTAGATTATGTTATTTAGACCTGATTCTTCGTTGAGTCCCCACAGGTTAAGAGTGTAAAGCTTATCTTATCCATTTTGCTTCTTTTTTGAGCAGTATTTTGTTATAGTTTCCCCCTCTATTATGTTCTTTTACTATCTCGAGCACTTGCCATTTTAGTTGGGCTACTTTGTGTTTAGACTGACAAAAGTGTCTCATGCCTAGAATTGGTGCCATCATATTTGTGGATATCCCTTTTATGTTCGTTTAGTCCCTTTTGGCCTGGGCAAATACAACCAAGTGGCCCTTTCATGGTAGATCACAAAATGTTTGACCACGCCCACTTTACCAAGGTCACATACACTTTAAGTTATGCCCGTTTAAGGCTACTATTATAATTTTACATGGTTGCTTGCAACATTTTCAAGTGTATGATGAGGTTTAGATAACCACATCATAACACTGGGCTCACTTAACACTGGGTAATGAACAAGAGAGCTGATAACACTGGCTAATTATCTGCTGGGCTATCTGCTGGGCTTACAACACTAAGTAATGATCTGGAGAGCTGACTAACGCTGGGCTAATGATCTGGAGGGCTTATATAACACTGGGTAATGAGCTGGAGGGCTGACATAACACTGGCTAATGATCTGAAGGGCTGACTAACACTGGCTAATGATCTGAAGGGCTGACTAACACTGGCTAATCATCTGGAGGGCTGACTAACACTGTCTAATGATCTGGAGGGCTGACTAACACTGGCTAATGATCTGGAGGGCTGACGTAACACTGGCTAATGATCTGGAGCGCTGACGTAACACTGGCTAATGAACTGGAGGGCTGACTAATACTGTGCTGCTTTCTATTAATTTGACAGGGGTCTTCTGTTTCTTGTCCATGTTAGAGGTAGAGGCAGGCAATTGCCCCTCAGCCTACTGGGCCAGTCCTCCCTTGTAAATACCCTTTATTTAGATTGTTATTTAGACCTGATTCTTCGTTGTGTCCCCACAGGTTAAGCGTGTAAAGCTTATCTATCCATTTTGCTTCTTTTTTGAGCAGCATTTTGTTATAGTTTCCCTCTCTATTATGTTCTTTTACTATCTCGAG
The DNA here is from genome assembly GCA_019447015.1 of Hymenochirus boettgeri. Classification (NCBI taxonomy): domain Eukaryota; kingdom Metazoa; phylum Chordata; class Amphibia; order Anura; family Pipidae; genus Hymenochirus; species Hymenochirus boettgeri. Next base: position 105,994,992 of record CM033475.1, on the reverse strand, counting down.
CACTTGCCATTTTAGTTGGGCTACTTTGTGTTTAGACTGACAAAAGTGTCTGCAGACTGGTGTCTCATGCCTAGAATTGATGCCATCATATTTGTGGATATCCCCTTTATGTTCATTTAGTCTAGTTTTTACCTCCATTTTGGTTTTCCCCACATAACCTTTGCCGCATGGATATTTTAACATGTCGATAACTCCCTTGGTGTTGCATGTAGAGAAATCTCTAATGGGTATTTTGTTCCCTTTACTTGGGTGGTATATAAATATACCACTCCCAAATATAGTGGGAGTGTTAGGTCTGCTCTCACTAGGTGATTACCCAAACTGGAGGATCTTTTATATGCTATTTGGGGGGGGGGGTCTATAAAAGGTTTCCCATATTCCGGGTCCGCTTGTAACACTAGCCAGTGTCTTTTAATGATAGTTAGAAACAGTATTCTTTTTCTTTCCCCTATTTTGTCTTTTTCAGAGCTAAGTAGGGTTTCTCTCTTAATATCCATAACTTCATGACATTGTTTAGTTAGTTGATGTCTATCACAACCTCTTGTTAAGAATTTTTTTACACATTTCTTCTAGCCATAGTTTACAGGTATCCTCCTCACTAACTATTCTGCATACTTGTAATAGTTGACTGTAGGGAACACACTGGATGGTATTGCTAGGGTGAAAACTGTCTCTTTCCTCTCCGCCCGCATTCCACATGTTTACCTCTGTACCAGCTGTATTGTAGTAGTCCCTGGTGTCTCTCCGGAACTTCTTAAGCTTGAGTTATAGGAGCTGTTATTTCAGCGATGTGATGGATGCCACTAATTTATCCTGAATTTCTGTAAGTTCTTCCGACTGGCTTTGTCAATTCAGAATGACTTGTACAAGAATCTGTGGCAATTATGTACCCTGTTATAGGAACGCCCAGGGTAAGGTGTCAAAACAGCATTGTACATGGCAGACAGTTGGTGTCGAACCCCCCGACCTCTATTTAGGCTTGGTTTCTTTATTTTCACATAAATGGCCTCTTTGTCACCTCTCTTGAACCAGTCACATTCCTTTGCCAATATAAAAGAAGCAAATAGACAGTTAAGTAACAAAACACATTACAAGGTGATCGCTGGGGACCCTACACATAAAATTAAGACGGAAATGGACATACTATTAAATGACGCTTTTTGCCAAGGAATTATTAATAAAGAAACTAGGAAATTTCTAAGTAATTACCCCCTAGGATCCAGTGTTGTACCTATTACCAAAGATCCACAATCATCTTTTGAAACCCCCAGATGTATTATTGTCTCAGGACTGGACTCAGTGTTACAGCCATTAGGCAAGTATATAGACAACTTCCTATAGTCGTTTATTAAGAACTATAAAGAGGAAGTTCAGTGCAAATACATATGCTTTTCAGAAAAAAAGAGCAGTATTTTTTCATCCTAATGACATTAATCTGCCAATTCAGCATTTTGTCTGTGTATAAATAAATGCAACCGAAATACCGACCCCTAGTAGAGACGACCATTATGGTCTTGACCATGACCCAGTGCCTGGGTTGATTCAGTTGCTCAGAGATCTGAGCATCTTTGACCCATCCAACAGCCAATCAGTAGAAATTACTGTTAGGAACATTCCAAGGAAGTAGTGCATCTTGGGAAGAAGGAGAACCTAAAATGTCAGCTCACTAATGTCAACAGCAGGGAACAGCAAAGTGTATGAAATAAACTGATTTTTCAAAATGGGAGAGAATATGTAGAATAGCTAAGTATGCATTACACAAACTAACAATTTAACAAATATTGATAATTTCCACTGAACTGTTCCTTTATAGATACAACTGAGTTCCTGAGACATATAGAGGCCCTGGGCAGAGTGAATAAAGATGCAAAATTATGTACTATGGATATAGAATCCTTAAACATTTGTATTCCCCATGACCAAGGTATGGACTGTATTGAAAAAGCACTTCTCATTTGGTGATACATCAAACAGGTATATTTTTTGATGCTTAAAGGGACAGTTATTAGTAATTCTACATATTCTCTCCCATTTGGAAAAATCAGTTGATTTCTTACCCTTTGCTGTTCCCTGCTGTTGACATTAGTGAGCTAACATTTCAGGTTCTAATGGTCCTTCTTCCCAGGATGCACCACATCCTTGGAATGTTCCTAACAGTAATTTCAACTGATTAGCTGTTGGATGGGTCAAAGATGCTCAGATCTCTACTGAGCAACTGAATCAATCCAGGCGCTGGGTCAAGGTCAAGACCATAACGGTCTCTAATAGGGGTCCTACAAACAGGAAGTCAGTATTTCAGTTGCATTTATTTATACACAGACAAAATGTTGAATTGGCAGATTAAGGTAATTGGGATGGAAAAATACTGCTCTTTTTTCTGAAAAAAAAACTTCCCCTTTAACTAAAAACTACCTCAGATTTAATAAAACATACTCATTTCAGGCCAAAGGAACAAGCATGGGCACTAATTTTGCTCCCACTTATGCCAACATCTTTGTGGCAGACTTTGAAAAGATGTTTCTATTGGAAAATAAAAAACCTTGTGGGTAAGATGAGAGGCTTTGCACGCTATATTGATGACATCTTTTTCTGGGAAAGTGACTTATTATCATTACAACAATTCAAAAGATTTATGAACAATGCACACCCAGCATTGGACTTTACCCTAAACTATGATTATCAACATATTAACTATCTAGATGTCATGGTCATCAAAGGGGAACTGTGGTCTCCAAACAAGTTAAGCTTAAATGAAAGGCCAGTTTCCTACCTTTAAAACGAGCCATCAACTACCTTTCTACGTGCTCCACAGCCCAAGATATACAGAAATGACTGACCAGAAAGTTAATGGGTGGGAGGCTGACATGTGACATTCCTAAGGCTTCTCCTACACAGTGCCGCCGGCGAGCACAGCCTCAGACTCCCTCAATGTGTGAGGGAGAAATGAAGTCCCTCCTCCTCTCTGCTGTTTGAAGTCCTGACAGAGACGGTAAGGGAATCTACAGCCCTACTCTCCCACTATGTAAAAACAGCCTTTTCAGGCAGAGTTCTCACTCTGCCTGAAAAGGCTGTTTCCACAGTTTTCTGTAGGGTGGGTCTGAGTGACCCACGGCACCCGCAAGTGGGCGGGACGTGTGCAACCGTGGGTGGGTGGGGCCACGGCACCCGCGGGGGGCGAGGCCACATGGGGCTGTATCAGAATGGGCCAAGGGGGGCCTGCAACTGGAGGAACCATGGGGTCCATGAGTGGGAGGGGACCAGGGGGGTGAAAAGGGGAGGAGGAGACAGGACAGATTGACATGACAGTTTCATAGCAGGAAGTACCTGGTGATGCTGCGCCATATCAAACACAAAAAATGTAAATATCTATCTATGTATAAAATATAATATCATGTAAAACTATGCAAAATAAACAATGAAAATAAATAGAAAAAATTCTCAGGGGAGCAATTCCTATCCAATTACCTAAAGTAATTTTGGACCACAGTTCCCCTTTAAGGGACCACTATAATAAAAAAAGACTTTGCCTCAGTTTTCACAATTACGAGTACGCCGAATAGTCAGTGAGGAGGACACCTGTAAACTAAGGCTAGAAGAAATGTGTAAAAATTCTTAACAAGAGGTTTGATAGACATCAACTAACTAAACAATGTCACAAGGTTATGGTTTTAAGAGAGAACCCCTACTTAGCTCTGAAAAAGACAAAATAGGGGAAAGAAAAAGAATACCATTATAACTACCTATAATACCCATTCTACCTCGATACGAAGAATCATTAAAAGACTCTGGCCAGTGTACTAGCGGACCCGGAATATTGGAAAGTTTTTATAGCCCCCCAATGCTAGCATATAAAAGATCCTCCAGTTTTGGAAATCATCTAGTGAGAGCAGACCTAACCCCCCACTAAAAAGCAAAAAAGTATTTTTTGGAAAACCACAGGTAGGAACTTTCCCTTGTAGAAATTGTGGTAACTGTAACTACATATAAGGCAAATTTATATACCACCTAAGTAAAGGGAACAAAATACCCATTAAAGATTTCTCGACATGCAACACCAAGAGAGTTATCTACATGTTAAAATGTCCATGTGGCAAAGGATATGTGGGAAAACCAAAAGGGAGATAATAAATAGACAAACATAGTAACATAGTAATTGAGGTTGAATAAAGACATACGTCCATCAAGTCCACCAAAAAAAAAACACACCGGGGGACCACAAAGAAGTACTTCTTTGTGGTCCCCGGTGGTTTTTTAGTAGGCTTTTGTTATTTACCCCCTTTAGCACCACTGGATGTACATGTGTTTGCATTTGGGTCATTGTATATGGGGCTGTGCTCTTCCACAACAGTACTTTTAGGAGTCCATCAAGTCCAAACCTATTCACCTTTTTTTTTTTTTTAAACCCTACCTAACAGTTGATCCCTGGATCAACCGATCTATATGTATTTACCAGTAATTCTTAATATTTTTTAGTTTTAGAAACTTATTCAGACCTTTTTAAAGCTATTTAATGAACTTGCCATTACCACATCTGCTGGAAGACAGTTCCACGAACATAAAGGGATATCACAAAAAGATGGCACCAATCTAGGCATGACACTTTTTTCAGTCTAAACACAAAAGTAGCCCAACTAAAATGTTGTAAAGGGATCTTGTAGTTTTGGTGGATAACAAACTTAAAGGCAGCAAGCAGTACCAGGCGGCAACATCCAGAGCCAGCATGGTATTGTCTTGTATAGAGGTATGGATTCAAGGGAGGAAAATGTTATCTCCCTCTTTACAAAGCATTGGTAAGGCCTCATTGGAATATGCAGTGCAATTTTGGATCCTGTGTCAAAAAGGACATCTTTGAAATGGAAAGGGTTCAGAGAAGGGCAACTAAATTAATAAGGGGATTGGGGGAGAGCTTGAATATGAAGAGACTGAAAAAGTTACAATTATGTATGCTAGAGAAAAGGTGCTTGCGTGGGGATATGATTACTGTGTATAAATACATTAACAGGCCATACAATAAAACTATCTGGGGCTTTTTTCACCAGGACACAAGGACGTCCCTTAAGACTTGAAGAAAAAGGTTTAGGCTTCAAGTTTGGAAAGGGTTTTTCACTGAGAACAGTAAAGCATGGAACTGTCTTCCAGTGGACATGTTATGGGTTCATTGGTCAGTTTCAAAAAAAAGCTGGATGAGTTTCTGCAAACAAGGAAGTTGCAAGTTGATACATAAAGTAGAGTAGAAGGAAATTTCCGATTGCCACTTGGGGTCAGGAAGGAATTTTTTCCCCTTCATAAATTTGGTGGGTTTTTTTGCCTTCCTCTGGATCAACAGTTAGGCAGGAAATGAGGATATTGCTAGATGGGTTGGAATGGAGGACATATGTATTTATTCAACCTCAAATACTATACTAAATCTTAAAGGATAAGTACAGTCAGAAAACAAAGTTAAATAGAAGATGTATCCCTAACTAACCCTTTTCTGGTTTTTTTGGTTTTTTTTAGGTCTCTCCAGAGCCTACTGTGGCCTTGGAAAGTGCTGGCCATCTTGGATACTGTGTTCAATCAGGTAAGCTCCGCCCCCCGAGATCTGTTGGACCACGTTCCTGGCTGTGTCAAAGGATCTAATGCCAGTTCCCTCCAGGTGCGCACACGAGGTGAATCAGCGTGCATCGTAAACACTCGCACTGGTGGCGGCGCACGGAGGGAACTGGCACTAGATTATTTGACACAGCAGGAACGAGGTCCAACAGGTCTCGGGGGGCGGAGCTTACCTGATAGAACACAGTATCCAAGATGGCCAGCACTTTGCAAGGCCACAGGTAGGCCCTGGAGAGACCTAAAAAAAAACAAAAAACAGAAAAAAAAACAGAAAAGGGTTAGTTAGGGATACATCTTCTATTTAACTTTATTTGTTTTCTGACGTACTATCCTTTAAGGTTTTAACTTTCTGATAATAACTAGTTTTCTTTGTTAACATCTTCAAATATAACAGAACCTATTTCCCCTAACACTAGGTAAATTGATTCATGCAGGTTTGTCACATCTTCGTGAAAAATTAATATTACTGTGTTCACTTCACAGAGATCCATTCCCAACAGAAGAATTTCCTTTTTTGCTTTGGGACTAGCACAGATGTTGTTTTCACATACATATTAACTTTTTTTGGACTTTTGGATTGTTGACCCTAATTGAGCGACTTGTGAACACTATGCACTCTTACGTTTTTTGAACTCTATAGGTTGGCTACACTGTGCACGTTGGCACTAGCCACACTCCAAGAAAGGGGGGGATCTATTTTTGCACTCTAGTAAGGGCTTTGGTTGTTAGCTGTATTCACCTGATGAATGGGCAATGTGACCCCCAAAACGTTGTGTTTGTGTGATTTATAAGTAAAGTAGTTCACTGAAGAGTGTGCCCCTGTACTCTTTTCTGCTGTGCTATATTCACATAGCGCCTTACCTTTACGGGACTTTTTAACACCAGACGATGGTAAAACTCCATTTCGGGATGCACTATGCGAATGTAGGATCTCGGAGCAATTGCACGCGGAGAACCAATATCGCCTCTGTTGATCGCACTGCTGTTTCCTAGTATTTGTGCCATATTATTATTTGCTGGCACATTATATAAGGGATAATGTGCCCCTTACAGTGTAATAAAGTAAAAAGTCACGAGGAGTTCCCTGGCCACATAAAAGCACGAGGCGAAGGTCAAGTGCTTTTATACAGGAAAGGGAACTCCGAGGTGACTTTATAAACTTTAACCTACCCCTGTAGTGGATTTTATGGGAGGAACTGTAAGATTATAGCCTATAATCTTACAGTTCCAGGAGGAGAAGGAAACCAGAAGCCACAAAGGGGTAGGTTATAATAAATAATGCACCCAAATGTAAATTAGAGGGATATAGAAGTACACCTTGGAGTTCCGTGCCGTTATAAAAGGTAACTCGGCCTGCGGCCTTGTGCTTTATATGGTCATGGAACTCCTCTGTGACTCTAATATCTCTATAATTTACAGTGGGGGTGCATATCCACTATATAAATGTATTTTAGAGGGACATTATCTGCTTTCAGGCTGAGTCCTTTTTCAAACACACATACTACAGTAATTCAGTGACATAAAACAGCTGAACACCCCTGACTAGGTTGTAGCGCACTCCTCAGGCTACTTTAACCGCTGCACGCACCAACCGGAGACTTATGATTCACGCAGCGGCAGACAGATTTCTTATCCTGTTTAGGAGTCTTACTACCTCCCCATTGCGTGCGTGCAGGGACGTGGGCCGCACTTAGAGGGCAGCAGCTTCCGCCATGAGCCGACGCTAATCAACCCCAGCGCAACTTGCCAAGTCCGTGATACGTATCTCAATTTTAAAGGTACAGATTGTCCAAATGACATTCCCGGGACTGCTTCCTAAAATAGAGATTAGCCTGATCTCCAGCCATTCCCTGGACTCAATGGGTGCTATGCCCCTCCCATCACATTTTTTTAGTTCTCCCATAATCCCTGCGTTGCGGTAGACGGATGGAACGTCACAATTAAGATGTGATGGGTGAGGCGGGGAACAGATGTTTGTTGATATAGGTTTTATTTGTGTTTTTGATATTGAACTGGTATGTATAGGGCAGCACGTGTCAGTAACATCTTTTTAGATTTAACCATGTACAAGCTGACCTGCTTTAACTTTCTAAAGAGCCACCCTTTCACTTAAAAGTATTGTGACCTCAAATATGACATTATTTTAACATGAGCTGTGTCTTCTTTGTAATCTCTTTTAATATATATGTTTGTTAAAACTTTTAAAAAATAGCTACCAGTGAAGCATGCAGAAAGAGTAACCATTGTTTGAGATATTATGAACCGTATAGTGGATACCTTGGAGGAGACATACATTGTTTCTTGATCCAACACCTTAGAATCTATAAACTTGGAAGTTTAAACCTTCAGTGTAACATAATAGCATTTCTAAAGAGCATCTTCCTATAAAGTATAGTGATCAGAGAGACGTCAATCACCGCACTGTCCCCAGCTTTGCTGAATGCTAAGCCAGTGATGTCAAACCTTTCTGCATGCCTGAAATTCCATCTTCACCATCACTGTGTAGCTTAGCTATAGTAGCTTATTGCCATTGATTTTTTTTTGTACTTTTGTGTTAACCTAATGCGTGTTGTGGCCTGCTTATGGCCTTTTCCATATTGTCCTTATGGCTTTGCTGTAATCTTTTACAACTTTTTTCAGATGCCACATGATTATCGTCCGTTCGTTGAGTGAAAGCAATGGATAACAGATTTGCCACTGCCTTAGTGATTGGCAGTGTACTTTCCTTACTTTCTGTCATTTACCTCTCCGCTGTAGTGGGAACAGCTATGGTATCACTATTTCAATCCATCTGCCATCTCTAATATCAGTGACACTGCTATTGAGACTTCACAATTAATCGGATAAGACAGATGAAAAAGCTTATACTGAAGCTTTTTCCAGTGTAATGGCAGTCTTGGTCTTTGGCAAAGATGCATCACTATTTCACAGGATCACTGGGATCAGCACTCCAGTGGTTTTGCAGAAATTGTTATCTTATTTTGTGATGCCAAGTTATTTTATAAGGATATATTACAAAACTGATGTTGGTTCTTGTTCGTAAAGTTTCTGATTCAGTTGGTTTTATTCACATGACAAATCTTCAGAAAATCAACAAGAAAACTGATGTTTTGCAAGGGTTAAATCACTTTGTATCATTGAAACAACAATTCAAGACAGATACAGACCCTGGCATATAATGCATTTGACTCCAGATGATCCAATGTGATATGGGCATGAAAAGGGCATCAAATTGGGCAAAATAGTCATTCTGGCAATTTTGAATAAGAAACTGGTGGATTGCAAAGGTTACATCACTTGTATCACTGAAACAACACATCACAGACAGATAAAGGCCCCTGGATTATAGCATTGACTCTTAATGCTATAACACCTCTATTATGATTTACCCCTGCAAAACACCATTTTTTTGTTCAGAGCTGCAGAATGGCTATTTCATGTGCAATGAATCCTCCCCAATAGGCTGCGCATCAACCAATAACGACATTCACCATAGGTAAAAAGCTACTTTATTGCTGAATAACAAACATAAAACACACTGATCCCACCTGATGTGTTTGTGGCTATAGTTAGCATTCATTAGAGGCTCAGAAGAAACTATAGCAGAGAACGTGTCATGTGGGATCAGGTGTGTTGTTTGATATCCAGCAATAAAGTATTTTTTTATTTTATGTTGGATATTGTACTGGTTGATGCGCAGCCATTGGGGAGGATCCATTGCAATAAAAGATACTGAGCCAAGCGAATGGTTTGGGCATGTGTGCAGCCGAGCCAGCCAAGAGGAAAGGTGAGCCCATTATTTTAATACCTGTATTGTCTGATAGTCCGGAGTGTCGACTGCAGGAGTTGTTAACACAAGCTGTCTCTCGGCAAAGGGTATATGCGAAGGGGCCAAGAGTCCACCACTCAGTCCACTTATTCTTATGAGTTGTTAACTTTGAGAGATGTTTTGTTTTTTAACTTTGTTTTTATGAACAGTGTAAATATGACTTGCAGTAAATACAATGCTTCATATAATAATGTTAGCAAGGGCTGTATGTTTGTTTAATATATAATTTGCATGTCACTTATAGTTGCAGAGGTTGTAATAATAAATAGAAAAAACCCGACTATTTCAAAGGAGTCTGTCTGTTACATTGGTATGTAATGTTGTGTTTTCATAAGCATTTTTGGGTGGGGGCATGCAGTAATCACTTTGTATCAGGCTGGAGTCAAATGCCATATAGCCAGGTGTCTATATGTGTGGTGTTTCATCGATTCAAAGTGATTAACCTATATATTCATTTCTGAATAAGAAACCAACTTTAGTCTGTGATGTATTCCACGTTTCTCTTAATTATCCTAAAGACAAGCTCACAAGGGTCCATCATTATCTGAACAATATGCATGTGATTGCAGTGGGGGGACCGAACAGCAACTGCATCAACGTATGGCCCAGCACAGAAGAGCCAATTTCTCGGGTCAGGACTCAGCCGTGTATCTGATCTTAAGTAAAGGACATACCTTTGAAGATTGTATGTTAACATACTGGCGAAGGAACGTGACTGGTTCAAGAGAGGTGTTAAGGAGGCCATTTATGTGAAAATAAAGAAACCAAGCCTAAAAGAGGTGGGGGGTTCGACACCATTGTTGCCATGTACAATGTGTTTTGACCTTACTCTGGGCGTTCCTATAACACCTCTTAGCCACTATCTAATCACACCCTTAACACTGGCTGTGATATGCTAATTGGGATTTTCCAGGGTACATAATTGCCACAGATTCTTGTACAAGTCATTGAATTGAGAAAGCAGTCGGGTGACTAGCGAAACGTCTTCAAGAACTACATTTCAAGTCCAGTTGATCTAATTGAATACAACAGATAAATATGCAGTGATTATAAACAAACTGTTGCACACACCACATACTAATCCCTCTCTCGTGCATGTTAGAACATAGTTTCATTTTGCTATCAGTTTAGTATATGCAACCGAGCAGTTTTCCACTTTCAAGGTGCAGTCTGAATATTGCCTAAAAACAATTCTTTTTAACAATGAGATAGCCATTGAAAGCAAAAGATAGCTTTCCCTGAATACATTTTGCATTACGTAGAGTTGATCCAGGGAAATTTCTGGAGTCAGAATTTTTTTCCCCTTCATAAATGGTGGGTTTTTTTGCAGGAAATTAGGATTATGCTAGATGTGTTAGAATAGATGGACGTATGTCTTTATTCAACCTCAAATACTATACTATACGATCTAACATTTCCCTTTTCAGGCTGTGGTTGCTTTAAAAACAATAAAGAATTCCAGGGGCTGGGCTTATGATGTAGCATTCCATAACTGTCCTAGGAATAGTGGGCATGCTCAAGCCAGCCTAGACAGGGCAGAGTAATGATACTGGGGATTCTATAATGTAAGCAGGAAGCACCACCCCTATAATACTGTATGTTTTGGATAGATTGCAGATAGAATCAACACCTGCTCTTTTTAATAAGGAAACTTTAAAACTTTACACATTGTATGGAGACCAAACAATATGAAACCCAAATTGTAACAAAATTGAATCTGAAAATATCCATTCTAAAAAAACAAACTATAAATCTCACTACAATAAATAGCATTAAAGTAAATATCACCCATTCAAGAATGGATGATTAATGTGTGTGATGTACAGTGACTGGCCACACCCCTGACCTGTCACATGCTCTTTGCCTAATCTGTCCTGTAAAAGGATTGTCTAGAGGCTACTAGTGGGTGTGACCAACTGTAACAAGTTCCTGCAGTATCTTCGGAATGAGCATGTAAAAGAAAAAAATGATCAATGTCCCACTGTGCTATAATGCAATACCGGGAAAAAAACCCCATGTTAGTAAATTAAATTTCTCAACAACATATCAAAATGAGAGGTGAGAGACAGATCACTGCTTTTATATCAAGGAGATTACCTTCTGTTATTGTGTTTGAGGTTTTAGTTGTCCTTTAAAGTTATTTTGGGTTTCTAAATGGTTGTTCATTCTTTGATATTTTTTTTCTTTTTCTAGATGCTGTTTCAGATTCCCCCACTCTATCGCATTGTGTGTTCCTCTCTCTCTGACCAGTTTTTGGAGAAGTATAAAGAACCAGGGAATCATAACTCTGAAATTGATCTCGTGAGAACTTGTGAGTAAGAGTTCATAAATCTCTCAAGTTCTTTGAAAAAACAAGTGCTTGAGCAGTTAAGTATGTTAATAATGTCAGTACAAAAAGTGCAAAAATGCAAAACTTTCCTCTCCTTGAAAAATAAACCTACTTTTGCAGCCAAAACTTTCTATAACTTTGCTAAATAGTTATAGTATATTATTTAAAGGGTTGAATTAAGACATACGTCCATCAAGACAACCCATCTAGCAATTTTCATTCCTGCCTAACTGTTGATCCAGAGGAAGGCAAAAAAAACACCACCAAATTTATGAAGGGGGAAAAATCCTCTGACTCCACGTGACAATTGGAAATTTCCCTGGATCAACTCTACTTTATGTATCAATACCGTAAAATTGCTACGTTCCTTGTTAGCAGAAACTCATCCAGCTTTTTTTGAAACTGACCAGTGAAATGCCATAAGGGCTAGGCACTGCTGCGTTTTTTTTTGCGATTGCAAATTCAAATTATTGAAAACGCGGCAACGCAAAAAAAATGGCGTTTTCGATGCGATTGCGATTGGTTTTGCGTTCTGCATTTTTAATCGCAATCGCATTGCGTTTTCCTATGCTTATTGAAGAATCGCAACGCAACATGAAATCGCTGCTATTGCGTTTGCGTTTCAGTGTGGCCTAGCCCTAACAACGTCCGCTGGAAGACAGTTCCATAGTTCACCATCTCACAGTGAAAACGCTTTCCGAACTGAAGCCTAAACCTTTTTCTTCAAGTCTTAGGGGATGTCCATGTGTCCTCTGACATTTTCTATTTATGAAACATGCCCCAGATAGTTATTGTATGGCCTGTTAATGTATTTATACACAGGAATCAATCCCCACGCAAGCGCCTTTTCGCCAGATACATAAATTGTAATTTTTCCACTCTCTCTTATATTCAAGCTCCCCAAATCCTCTTATTAATTTAGTTGCCCTCTCTGAACCCTTTCCATTTCAAAAGATTTCCTTTTTGTACACAGGATTCCAAAATTGCACTGCATATTCCATGAGGCATTGCCAATGCTTTGTAAAGAGGGAGAATAACCTTTTCCTCCTTTGAATCCATACCTCTCTTTATACAAGACAATACCATACTGGTCTGGCTGTTGCTGCCTGGCACTGCTGCTTCCTTAAGTTTGTTATCCACCAAAACTCCAAGATCCCTTTCCAACAGGGTTCACTTAACACAGAGCCATTTATAGTAAAGCAGCTCAGGATTTTAAGTCCAAAATGCATCACCTTACATTTCTCAAAATTGAATCTCTATGCCACTTAGCAGCCCAATGTGACAATCTATCAGATCCCTTGCAACGATTGCACATCCTCTGAGTCTTTAATGGTTGACAAATATATATATATTGGTATCAATGTTTGGTATTCTAACTATTTTTGAAATCTCCAGCATATTCCTCTCCAAAACTTATTTGCCTTTTTAAATTCCTGTTAAATGTGCCATAAATAGTTTTGATTGCTGCGTTTGAAAAGGCTCCTTCACACTATATCAGTTTGTATCTTTTTTCAAATGCAGTTGCGGTTTTAAAAAACGAACAGGCAGTAAAAACACATAGGATTTCACAATATCTTTTTTTACACTTGCTGCATTGTATTCCGTTCCACTCCGTTTTAATAACGCACTCTGCCATCATTTGTCTGTCTAAATGCATGAAAACACGGTACAAGGATAACAACGCACGTGTTTGGTCCTGCCAAATGATGTGGTCAAAAACGAGTTAAAACACAATAGACACAAATGGATAATAACTCAAACAGCAACAGATACAAAACGTCACTCAACGCACTGCGTTTTAAGTTGCGTTTTTGTCTGTTCCAGAGTGAATGAGCCAAACTATATTGTCACCTGTTATCTGAGTGGCGTTCTGTTTCTCTTGTTTTCTTGAAGGTGGCCATAATAATGTAGCCAAAATAGCCTGGAACAAAGCGTTTAAATTACCTGCAAGCGTGATCCATCGCTAGCTCCCAACTGTTTCCCACTTAACTAACCTTCGTTCCGGCTACTGTTACATTAATTGGGAATGGTAAGGTAGGCACAGCTATGTAGGAATGAGTTTAGGGGCCTTTCTGGTCTGAAGCATATCATGTTTTTGCAGTAGCCTGCTTGCATGTTCTTGCTTGCATATCATTTGGTTTGTTCTGGGGCAGTAAGGAGAAATAAGATTTTTTAAATTAAATATTGCAGAAGTGGAGGTGACCTCCAAATATGCTTGTACCATAAAGACACTGTTTATGGCACTTCTAACAGAAATTTTAAAGCAAATCCGTTGTAACCAGGTATTTATTTTCCATACTGGCAAAGGTATCCCCCCTCTTTTTCTGCTGAATGGGCTTGAAAATATTTAGAGGAGACATCCTTAGACAACTGGTAGTAGGTACCTAAGCAGGAACTGACAAGTGAACATTTTTGTTTTAAATATGCAGAAAAAAAATGCACATATTTACTTAATTCACTGTGTGAATGATTAAGAGAAATGTTAGACTGTAAACTAATAAAATTAAGTGAACTATGTTCATTTGTTTTGTGAAATTTGATTTAGTTTAACATCTCTGTATCCTAGATTTGGCGATGTCAGTTCTTGCTTCCATTGGTTGCACTTGGGTTTATATTTTTGGTGCTCTTGTAGGCTTGCAGGGTGTGTGTGTGCACAGCCTAACCCAGCCTTGGGCACTGGGGCTCTACACCCTATTAGCAGGTATGTGCTACTATCATAGAATGCAACATTATAGAAATCTATTGGCATGCATTATTTTTTATATAATATATTTATATTTTTCCCTCGCGTCTTCACCATTTTATATCTTTTAAGGTGTATGCACTTTTGGTCAGTTATATGTGCATTGGAGTGCGGATGTTGCAGGAAAGGCTACCCCCCCATATGGTGTACGAGGAGATATGGGTGGTCCTTTTGCTAGCCTGTGTTTCTTCACCTCTGCAAATTATGGGTGGAGCTCTTTTCTGTGGGCATCTCGTGCCAGTCGCGTGAATACTCACTTATGAAACTTACCGTGTTGCATAAAGCTCCTTTTGGTAAGGTTGAGAGGTCTACATGTATGATAAAGTTGAATGAAGTATTAAATATAAAACCTTAGTAGATCATCCCATAATGTTTACGAGTGCTGACCCCATTAAATTAAAAAAAAAAACACGATCGGTAGACTGGAATTGTACTGAATGATATCGAGGGTAGTAAAGTCTTTTATTTCTGCAGCTACTTGTTTGGAAGGTTTTTTTGGACTTTTTGGATTGTTGACCCTAATTGAAAGCGACTTGTGAACACTATGCACTCTTACGTTTTTTGAACTCTATAGGTTGGCTTACACATGTGCACGTTGGCACTAGCCACACCTCCAAGAAAGGGGGGGATCTATTTTTGCACTCTAGTTAAGGGCTTTGGTTGTTAGCTGTATTACACCTGATGAATGGGCAATGTGACCCCCAAAACGTTGTGTTTTGTGTGATTTATAAGTAAAGTAGTTCACTGAAGAGTGTGCCCCCCCTGTACCTCTTTTCTGCTTGTGCTATATTCACATAGCGCCTTACCTTTACGGGACTTTTTAACACCAGACGATGGTAAAACTCCATTTCGGGATGCACTATGCGAATGTAGGATCGTCGGAGCAATTGCACGGGAGAACCAATATCGCCTCTGTGTGCATCGCACTGCCTGTTTCCTAGTATTTGTGCCATATTTATTATTTGCTTGCACATTATATAAGGGATAATGTGCCCCTTACAGTGTAATATAAGGATATAAAGTCACGAGGAGTTCCCTGGCCACATAAAAGCACGAGACCGAAGGTCAAGTGCTTTTATACAGGACAGGGAACTCCGAGGTGACTTTATAAACCTTATAACCTACCCCTGTAGTGGATTTCTATGGGAGGAACTGTAAGATTATAGCCTTATAATCTTACAGTTCCAGGAGGAGAAGGAAACCAGAAGCCACAAAGGGGTAGGTTATAATAAATAATGCACCCCCAACTGTAAATTAGAGGGATATTAGAAGTCACCTTGGAGTTCCGTGCCCTGTATAAAAGGTACTCGGCCTGCGGCCTTGTGCTTTTATATGGTCATGGAACTCCTCTGTGACTCTAATATCCTTATAATTTACAGTTGGGGGTGCATTATCCACTATATAAATGTATTCTTTAGAGGGACATTATCTGCCTTTCAGGCTGAGTCCCTTTTTCAAACACACATACTACAGTAATTCAGTGACATAAAACAGCTGCACACACCCCTGACTAGGTTGTAGCGCACTCCTCAGGCTACTTTAACCGCTGCACGCACCAACCGGAGACTTATGATTCACGCAGCGGCAGACAGATTTCTTCTATCCTGTTTAGGAGTCTTACTACCTCCCCATTGCGTGCGTGCAGGGACGTGGCGCCGCACTTAGAGGGCAGCAAGCTTCCGCCATGAGCCGACGCTAATCAACCCCCAGCGCAACTTGCCAAGTCCGTGATACAGTATCTCAATTTTAAAGGTACAGATTGTCCCAAATGACATTCCCCGGGACTGCTTCCTAAAATAGAGATTAGCCCTGATCTCCAGCCATTCCCCTGGACTCAATGGGTGCTATGCCCCTCCCATCACATTTTTTTAGTTCTCCCATAATCCCTGCGTTGCGGTAGACCGGATGGAACGTCACAATTAAGATGTGATGGGTGAGGCCGGGGAACAGATGTTTTGTTGATATTAGGTTCTTATTCGTGTTTTTGATATTGAACTGGTATGTATAGGGCAGCACGTGTCAGTAACATCTTTTTAGATTTTAACCATGTACAAGCTGACCTGCTTTAACTTTCTAAAGAGCCACCCTTTCACTTAAAAGTATGTGACCTCAAATATGACATTATTTTAACATGAGCTGTGTCTTCTTTGTAATCTCTTTTAATAATAATGTTTGTTAAAACTTTTAAAAAATAGCTACCAGTGAAGCATGCAGAAAGAGTAACCATTGTTTGAGATATTATGAACCGGTATAGTGGATACCTTGGAGGAGACATACATTGTTTCTTGATCCAACACCTTAGAATCTATAAACTTGGAAGTTTAAACCTTCAGTGTAACATAATAGCATTTCTAAAGAGCATCTTCCTATAAAGTATAGTGATCAGAGAGACGTCAATCACTCTGCACTGTCCCCAGCTTTGCTGATATGCTAAGCCAGTGATGTCAAACCTTTCTGCATGCCTTGAAATTCCAATCTTCACCATCACTGTGTAGCTTAGCTATAGTAGCTTATATGCCATTCTGATTTTTTTTGTTACTTTTGTGTTAACCTAATGCCGTTTGTGGCCTGCTTATGGCCTTTTCCATATTGTCCTTATGTGCTTTGCTGTAATCTTTTACAACTTTTTTCAGATGCCACATGTATTATCGTCCGTTCGTTGAGTGAAAGCAATGGATAACAGATTTGCCACTGCCTTAGTGATTGGCAGTGTACTTTCCTTACTTTCTGTCATTTACCTCTCCGCTGCAGTGGGAACAGCTTCATGGTATCACTATTTCAATCCATCTGCCATCTCTAATATCAGTGACACTGCTATTGACGACTTCACAATTGAATCGGATAAGACAGATGAAAAAGCTTATACTGAAGCTCTTTTCCAGTGTAATGGCAGTCTTGGTCTTTGGCAAAGATGCATCACTATTTCACAGGATCACTGGGATCAGCACTCCAGTGAGTTTTGCAGAAATTGTTATCCTTATTTTGTGATGCCAAGTTATTTTCATAAGGATATATTACAAAACTGATGTTGGTTTCTTGTTCGTAAAGTTTCTGATTCAGTTGGTTTCTTATTCACATGACAAATCTTCAGAAAATCAACAAGAAACTGATGTTTTGCAAGGGTTAAATCACTTTGTATCATTGAAACAACACTTCATAGACAGATACAGACCCTGGCATATAATGCATTTGACTCCAGCATGATCCAATGTGATTATGGGCATGCAAAAGGGCATCAAATTGGGCAAAATAGTCATTCTGCAATTTTGAATAAGAAACTGGTGGATTGCAAAGGTTACATCACTTTGTATCACTGAAACAACACATCACAGACAGATAAAGGCCCCTGGCTATATAATGCATTTGACTCTTAATGCTATAACCCTCTATTATGATTTAACCCTTGCAAAACACCATTTTTTTTGTTCAGAGCTGCAGAATGGCTATTTTCATGTGCAATGAATCCTCCCCAATAGGCTGCGCATCAACCAATAACGACATTCACCATAAGGTAAAAAGCTACTTTATTGCTGAATAACAAACATAAAACACACTGATCCCACCTGATGTGTTTTGTGCTATAGTTAGCACTTCATTAGAGGCCTCAGAAGAACTATAGCATGAAACGTGTCATGTGGGATCAGTGTGTTGTTTGATATCCAGCAATAAAGTATTTTTTTATCTTATGTTGGATATTGTTACTGGTTGATGCGCAGCCCATTGGGGAGGATCCATTGCATATAAAGATACTGAGCCAAGCGAATGGTTTGGGGCATGTGTGCAGCCGAGCCAGCCAAGAGGAAAGGTGAGCCCATTATTCTTAATACCTGTATCGTCTGATAGTCCGGAGTGTCGACTGCAGGAGTTGTTAACACAAGCTGTCTCTCGGCAAAGTGTATATGCGAAGGGGCCAAGAGTCCACCACTCAGTCCACTTATTCTTATGAGTTAGTTAACTTTGAGAGATGTTTTGTTTTTTTAACTTTGTTTTTATTGAACAGTGTAAAATATGACTTGCAGTAAATACAATGCTCATTATAAATAATGTTAGCAAGGGCTGTATGTTTGTTTAATATATAATTTGCATGTCACTTATAGTTGCAGAGGTTGTAATAATTAAATAGAAAAAACCCGACTATTTACAAAGGAGTCTGTCTGTTACATTGGTATGTAATGTTGTGTTTCATAAAGCATTTCTTGGGTGGGGGCATGCAGATAATCACTTTGTATCAGGCTGGAGTCAAATGCAATATATGCCAGGTGTCTATATGTCTGTGAGGTGTTTCATCGATTCAAAGTGATTTAACCCTTATATATTCATTTTCTGAATAAGAAACCAACTTTAGTCTTGTGATGTATTCCACTGTTTCTCCTTAATTTATCCTAAAGACAAAGCTCACAAGGGTCCCACTCATTATCTGAACAATATGCATGTGATTGCATGTGGGGGAGACCGAACAGCAACTGCATCAACGTATGGCCCAGCACAGAAGAGCCAATTTCTCGGGTCAGGACTCAGCCGTGTATCTGCATCTTAAGGATAAAGGACATACCTTTGAAGATTGTAATGTTAACATACTGGCGAAGGAACGTGACTGGTTCAAGAGAGGTGTTAAGGAGGCCATTTATGTGAAAATAAAGAAACCAAGCCTAAATAGAGGTGGGGGGGTTCGACACCATCTGTCTGCCATGTACAATGCTGTTTTGACCTTACTCTGGGCGTTCCTATAACACCTCTTAGCCACTATCTAATCACACCCTTAACACCTGGCTGTGATATGCTAATTGGGATTTTCCAGGGTACATAATTGCCACAGATTCTTGTACAAGTCATTCTGAATTGAGAAAGCCAGTCGGGTGACTAGCGAAACGTCTTCAAGAACTACATTTCAAGTCCAGTTGATCTAATTGAATACAACAGATAAATATGCATGTGATTATAAACAAACTGTTGCACACACCACATACTAATCCCTCTCTCGTGCATGCTTAGAACATAGTTTCATTTTTGCTTATCAGTTTAGTATATGCAACCGCAGCAGTTTTCCACTTTCAAGGTGCAGTCTGAATATTGCCCTAAAAACAATTCTTTTTAACAATGTAGATAGCCATTTGAAAGCAAAAGATAGCTTTCCCTGAATTACATTTTGCATTACGTAGAGTTGATCCAGGGAAATTTCTGGAGTCAGAATTTTTTTCCCCTTCATAAATTTGGTGGGTTTTTTTGCAGGAAATTAGGATATTGCTAGATGTGTTAGACTAGATGGACGTATGTCTTTATTCAACCTCAAATACTATACTATACGATCTAACATTTCCCTTTTCAGGCTTGTGGTTAGCTTTAAAAACAATAAAGAATTCCAGGGGCTGGGCTTATGATGTAGCATTCCATAACTGTCCTAGGAATAGTGGGCATGCTCAAGCCAGCCTAGACAGGGCAGAGTAATGATACTGGGGATTCTATAATGTAAGCAGGAAGCACCACCCCCTATAATACTGTATGTTTTGGATAGATTGCAGATAGAATCATAACCCTGCTCTTTTTAATAAAGGACACTTTAAAACTTTACACATTGTATGGAGACCAAACAATATGTAAACCCAAATTGTAACAAACTTGAATCTGAAAATATCCATTCTAAAAAAACAAACTATAAAATCTCACTACAATAAATAGCATTAAAGTAAATATCACCCATTCAAGAACTGGATGAATTAATTGTGTGTATGTACAGTGACTGGCCACACCCCTGACCTGTCACATGCTCTCTTGCCTAATCTGTCCTGTAAAAGGATTGTCTAGAGGCTACTAGTGGGTGTGACCAACTGTAACAAGTTCCTGCAGTATCTTCGGACTGAGCATGTAAAAGAAAAAAATGATCAATGTCCACACTGTGCTATACTGCAATACCGGGAAATAAAACCCCATGTTAGTAAATTAAATTTCTCAACAACCATATCAAAATGAGAGGTGAGAGACAGATCACTGCTTTTATATCAAGGAGATCTACCTTCTGTTTCATTGTTGTTCTGAGGTTTTAGTTGTCCTTTAAATGTTTATTTTTGGGTTTCTAAATGGTTGTTCATCTCTTTGATATTTTTTTTTCTTTTTCTCAGATGCTGTTTCAGATTCCCCCACTCTATCGCATTGTGTGTTCCTTTCTCTCTCTGACCAGTTTTTGGAGAAGTATAAAGAACCAGGGAATCATAACTCTGAAATTGATCTCGTGAGAACTTGTGAGTAAGAGTTCATAAATCTCTCAAGTTCTTTGAAAAAACAAGTGCTTGAGCAGTTAATGTATGTTAATAATGTCAGTACAATAAAGTGCAAAATGCAAAAAACTTTTCCTCTCCTTGAAAAATAAAACCTACTTTTGCAGCCAAAACTTTCTATTAACTTTGCTAAATAGTATAGTATATTATTTAAAGGGTTGAATTAAGACATACGTCCATCAAGTCCAACCCATCTAGCAATGTTCTCATTTCCTGCCTAACTGTTGATCCAGAGGAAGGCAAAAAAAACCCACCAAATTTATGAAGGGGGAAAAAATTCCTTCCTGACTCCACGTGACAATTGGAAATTTCCCTGGATCAACTCTACTTTATGTATCAATACCAGTAACTTGCTACGTTCCTTGTTAGCAGAAACTCATCCAGCTTTTTTTGAAACTGACCAGTGAACCTGCCATAAGGGCTAGGCCACACTGCTGCGTTTTTTTTGCGATTGCAAATTCAAATTATTGAAAACGCGGCAACGCAAAAAAAATGCGCGTTTTTCGATGCGATTGCGATTGCGTTTTGCGTTCTGCATTTTTAATCGCAATCGCATGCGTTTTCCTATGCTTATTGAAGAAATCGCAAACGCAACATGAAATCGCATGCTATTGCGTTTGCGTTTCAGTGTGGCCTAGCCCTAACAACGTCCGCTGGAAGACAGTTCCATAGCTTCACCAATCTCACAGTGAAAAACGCTTTCCGAACTTGAAGCCTAAACCTTTTTTCTTCAAGTCTTAGGGGATGTCCATGTGTCCTCT
The DNA here is from genome assembly GCA_019447015.1 of Hymenochirus boettgeri. NCBI lineage: Eukaryota > Metazoa > Chordata > Amphibia > Anura > Pipidae > Hymenochirus > Hymenochirus boettgeri. The sequence goes on along the minus strand of CM033475.1, from coordinate 105,973,466 downwards.
GACATTTTCTATTTATGAACAATGCCCCAGATAGTTTATTGTATGGCCTGTTAATGTATTTATACACAGGAATCATATCCCCACGCAAGCGCCTTTTCGCCAGCATACATAAATTGTAATTTTTCCACTCTCTCTTTATATTCAAGCTCCCCAAATCCTCTTATTAATTTAGTTGCCCTTCTCTGAACCCTTTCCATTTCAAAGATGTCCTTTTTGTACACAGGATTCCAAAATTGCACTGCATATTCCAAATGAGGCATTGCCAATGCTTTGTAAAGAGGGAGAATAACCTTTTCCTCCTTTGAATCCATACCTCTCTTTATACAAGACAATACCATACTGGCTCTGGCTGTTGCTGCCTGGCACTGCTTGCTTCCTTTAAGTTTGTTATCCACCAAAACTCCAAGATCCCTTTCCAACAGGGATTCACTTAACACAGAGCCATTTATAGTATAAGCAGCTCAAGGATTTTTAAGTCCAAAATGCATCACCTTACATTTCTCAACATTGAATCTCATCTGCCACTTAGCAGCCCAATGTGACAATCTATCTAGATCCCCTTGCAACGATTGCACATCCTCTGAAGTCTTTAATGGTTGACAAAATATATATATATGGTATCAATGTTTGGTATTCTAACTATTTTTGAAATCTCCAGCATATCTACTCTCCAAAACTTATTTGCCTTTTTAAATTCCTGTTAAATGTGCCATAAATAGTTTTGATTGCTTGCGTTTGAATAAGAGCTCCTTCACACTATATCAGTTTGTATCCTTTTTTTCAAATGCAGTTGCGTTTTAAAAAACGAACAGGCAGTAAAAACACATAGGATTTCACAATATCTTTTTTTACACTTGCTGCATTGTATTCCGTTCCACTCCGTTTTAATAACGCACTTCTGCACTCATTTGTCTGTCTAAAATGCATGAAAACACGGTACAATGGATAACAACGCACGTGTTTGGTCCTGCCAAATGATGTGGTCAAAAAACGAGTTAAAACACAATAGACACAAATGGATAATAACTCAAACAGCAACAGATACAAAACGTCACTCAACGCACTGCGTTTTTAAGTTGCGTTTTTGTCTGTTTCCAGAGTGAATGAGCCCTAAACTATATTGTCACCTGTTCATCTGAGTGGCGTTCTGTTTCCTCTTGTTTTTCTGAAGTGTGCCATAAATAATGTAGCCAAAAATAGCCTGGAACAAAGCGTTTAAACTTACCTGCAAGCGTGATCCATCGCTAGCTCCCAACTGTTTCCCACTTTAACTAACCTTCGTTCCCGGCTACTGTTACATTAATTGGGGAATGGTAAGGTAGGCACAGCTATGTAGGAATGAGTTTAGCGGGCCTTTCTGCTCTGAAGCATATCATGTTTTTGCAGTAGCCTGCCTTTGCATGTTCTTGCTTGCATATCATTTGGTTTAGTTCTGGGGCAGTAAGGAGAAATAAGATTTTTTAAATTAAATATTGCAGAAGTGTAGGTGACCTCCAAATATGCTTGTACCATAAAGTACACTGTTTATGGCACTTCTAACAGAAATTTTAAAAGCAAATCCGTTGTAACCAGGTATTTATTTTCCATACTGGCAAAGGTATCCCCCCTCTTTCTTCTGCTGAATGGGCTTGAAAATATTTAGAGGAGACATCCTTAGACAACTGGTTAGTAGGTACCTATAGCAGGTAACTGACAAGTGAACATTTTTTTTGTTTTAAATATGCAGAAAAAAAATGCACATATTTACTTTAAATTCACTGTGTGAATGATTAAGAGAAATGTTTAGACTGTACAACTAATAAAATTAAGTTGAACTTATGTTCATTTTGTTTTTGTGAAATTTGATTTTAGTTTAACATCTCTTTGTATCCTAGATTTGTGGCGATGTCAGTTCTTGCTTCCATTGGTTGCACTTGGGTTTATATTTTTTGGTGCTCTTGTAGGCCTTGCAGGGTGTGTGTGTCACAGCCTATACCCAGCCTTGGGCACTGGGGCTCTACACCTATTAGCAGGTATGTGCTACTATCATAGAATTTGCAACATTATAGAAATCTATTGGCATGCATTTATTTTTTATTAATATATATATTTATATTTTTCCCTCCGTTTCTTCACCATTTTTATCTCTTTTAAGGTGTATGCACTTTTGGTTCAGTTATATGCTTCTGCATTGGAGTGCGGATGTTGCAGGAAAGGCTACCCCCCCCATATGGTGTACGAGGAGAATATGGGTGGTCCTTTTGCTTAGCCTGTGTTTCTTCACCTCTGCAAATTATGGCTGGAGCTCTTTTTCTGTGGGCATCTCGTGCCAGTCGACGTGAATACTCACTTATGAAAGCTTACCGTGTTGCATAAAGCTCCTTTTGGTTTAAGGTTGAGAGGTCTACATGTATCTGTATAAAGTTGAATGAAGTATTAAATATAAAACCTTAGTAGATCATCCCACTAATGTTTACCGAGTGCTGACCTCCATTAAAATTAAAAAAAAAAACACGATCGGTTAGACTGGAATATTGTACTGAACTGTATATCGAGGTAGCTAAAGTCTTTTTATTCTGCAGCTCCTTGTCCTTGGCAGGCATTAGATTCGCTGCACACTAAGCTTGGAGATATACAGTGCATTTCTAACGTCAGTATCTTGATGGAGATAAAACTTTAAGAAGAATAAGGCAAATATCCAGAGTACTTGGTATCTTCTAGTAAAGTTTTATATTTAGCCTTCAAGTGTGTCCACATTGTATTTGCTGGCTTTACACATGCCAGTGTGTAAATGCTTGTATTTGAAGATTTCTCTGGTAGTAGGCTTTGTAGATATTTTACTTATACCTCATGCACTGATGTACAGTAAAATGTTGGTTTTTAGTATTTCTTTAATTTTTGTGCCCATATGACTGTATTATTACATCTTATCTGTAAAGACTTAGTAACTAAAAAATACTTTTCATTCTGTTTTTAGTATTTACTGCATTTTTCTACAAGGCAATGGTATCTATGACACCAGTGTTCGTTTTATGTGGGTTTGAGATGTAGGTTGCAGTTTACAAACAGACATTTATCCAGCTTATGAAAGTAGAGGATAACTGCATGAAAAAATGTTTTGTGCCCTCAAGACAAGGTTTATCACTTTTCTTTTCTTAAGCATGCCTAGATCATTGTTTGTTGGCTGTTATCAGAAACATGACTCTACAGTTTAGTCTAAATGCAACATTTTAATAATATTAAGGGGGTTATTGTTTTAGTATAATGGACTGAGACAGTTACACGTTCATTGCAAATGAACGTGTAACTGTTTACTTTTATGTGAAAATCTAATTTTATAGTTGGGGAATCAACCTGAACAGGAATCAGTGCAAAGCCACAACTGATCATTTCTGACCAATTTTCAGCTTCATCAATTGGTCCAGATGATCACACGATCGGTTAGGCCGGAATATTGTACTGAACTGTATATCGACCTAACTAACTAATATGGATTATATAGTGGCTTCTGAAATCTCTCCTACCAGTAGTAGCACTGACTCACAAATCATTTGTTTGGAGGTATTCAAGTTGCACAAAGCTTTTATAGGCAAATTCTTTTGAAGCAGAATTTTTGTGGATGGTCCCACAAATTTCAGTAGGGTCCCACTTAGTTTAAAAGCTAGGGATAAAAGATTAAGTGCCACTTAGTTCAAAAGCTAGGGATAAAAGATTTAGTGGTTAAGATATTACCAATGGATGGACACAGACTTTATAAAATGCTATGCAAGAAAAATGTGTGCTTGTACATGTACAAATTAACCTTAATAGAGCATCTAAATATATAGATTTTTTACAAAAAGTGTGGTTTTAAAAAAACATTGCTTCACTCCTAAAATTCATTGGTTAAAATTAGTAGCCCTTTTGTTTCTTTTCTTCCCTCAGCTATATAAATCTTTTATTTGTATATAAGATCATTATTAGGTTAATCACTCTGGACATGCTCTATATTTTTAAATATATATGTGTAAATTATATCAAAATATTTTAACAATTTGTCAAGCTAATTTATGGTTTACACAATTGTTTGCAGAAAATGATGTGCAAAATTGTTAATTGTGTGACTCTCATGCTGTTATAAAATTGTTTTCAATACTGTAGAATTGTTTATTCTATTCTATCTAGAATAGTGTTGTATGACTACCCCATCTGTATTTAACTATTTTAAAACTATTCAGACCACTGATAAAGGGACATTGTCAATTTGTTTTTATTAAATACAAAAAGTATGCTTTTGTTTTAATAGATCAAGTTCATATAAAAATATTTATTTTGAAAAATACAAAAAGCATTGGGTTTTATTTTGCAGTTCTTAATATTTATGGAGTTCTTAATATTTTAATATAAACATCAACACTTGGCAGCAGAGCATCTCCCCACCCAACAAGATTGTTAGTCTTGCTCTGTACCCACATAGCTTTAAGTAATGCACAGCAGCTTCTGCTCCTGACATCTCCAGTGATCTTTTGTTTCATTAAAATATGGGGGGGGGTAAGCCAGAGAGCTGGGTCTGAACTAAACTGCCAGTAGCATACAAATGGAAACTTTCTTGGACCCATGGTGAGATTATAGTCGGAACTGTGCAGACCCGACTGTGCGCCCATGCGCACGTACCAGGACGTCGGCACGCGCCGTGATGTCAGCTCATGCACAAACACGCAATTTATTAAACCTTTTAGAACAAAGCAGACAATGATCAACTAAAAGAGCAGTTACTAAAACCTTGAACATTTTCTAACAGAGCAGGCGGTGATCAACTATAAGAATGCTACCATTCTAAAATTCTAGTTTTATATAATGCAAAGTTGTTTCAGTGAGTATAGTGACCCTTTAAAGGAAAACTGTGGTCCCCATTCAAGTGTAAAATAGCTCTCTCATATCTTTCAAACAAGCCTAGTATGATACTCTACCTGCTGTTAAATTCTAAGTTATGGGCATTGAAAGTTTAACTTCCTCATCAGCACTGTGTGTAAATGACACATCATAAGCTGTGTAATAATCCCCACCCCCCAAAAAATATATCTATAGTTACATTCTCTAGGCTTTCATCTGCCTGAGGACATCTCAAGGAGTGACAAATTTTCCTTTTCAGGCTTAAAGATCAATGCAGTTCATTACAAATTCATTACTCGGATGATTCATTTATGTATCCAGTCAAAATTGTTGTTTTTTTAGTGTCCCTCCCAATGAATCATTGCTGAATAAAAGTGTTATTTAACAGTAGAAAAACTGGATGCATATATAAACCCTCTAGGTGCCAGAGATCCATTCAGATGTTTAGAGATCCATGTAGTTTGCTATAAATTTCTTCCACGGGTGGTTAATTTCTGTATCCAGTCATAATTCTTATAAGGAACTTCAACAATGTCAGGTGCTTTGTCTATATAAAAAAAGTTTTTTGAAAAATTGTTATGGGGGGGGGGGGGGTTGTTGTTGCTAGTAATGAGTTTAAAGGGCATGTCCCCTTTAAAATCCCCACCCCCAAAACTATAATTCCCCCTACTGTGTAGTGTAATATAATCCTTACCTTACATCCCAGATCCAAATGGTTCTCCTGGATTCCCCTATCCTGGGATCCCCCCCCAAAAGTCTGAAAAACGGCCATATAGGACTCTGCCAACTGTCTCCCCTCTGGGAGAAGTTTGGCATGCACACTGCAGGCCTCCCCCTCTCCCTCCCCCTACCATAAAACCCTGTTAGTATGTTGTAGGGCTAGTTCCCCCAGCCCCAACCGCTATAATCTTATATCCAAAAACTCCCCTGATAGTTACTTACCTTCCCTCTATCCTCCGCCGTTGTGAACTGCCCTCAGCCGCGTCCGTGATTGGCTGCCTCTCAGCCAATCACAGACGCGGCTGCCGTCCAGCCCCCTGCTTGTAGTTCTATGCAAAACTACCAAAAGTTTGGACATGCCCTTTAAGGTTCTACTTTAGTGATGGGACAACACTAAAAAAAAAAATCAGATCTTCATTTGTGGTGATTATTTTCACCATACTGATACTAGCGGTATTGTTTTCAGGCAATATAATGGAGCACTATCAAACATTACCTTTATAGATGCAGCCCTTTGTACCCTTTGCTGTGCTTGAGGTTTTTCTACTCTGGACAAAATTCTCCATGATAAGAACAAATACCAATCTTTAAGCCTATGCCATCTGCATGTGGAGTAAATCCCTTTATCGCGCCTTTGGTGGTTTGTAACAGAAACATGCAATAAATATGACTACCTTCCAGCTTTTTCTGTAAAGTTATACAAATAATGGTGCAGTTATCTCACCTTTAACCCTACAGTGCCAGCAGAATTTCACACTTCTGTTGCATTCAGTGCTAGAATAATTTTCAGAATCATTTGTTTTGGAACATTAGATATAGTTTATTCAGCTCAAACCGATTTTTTTTTTTGTAATTATCTTTATTGACAAAAAGTAACAAAATATGAAGAAAAAAAACAATGACATCAGTTTATGCACGATATTTGTAAAGTGCAAGTGTCCCACCAAGGTATCCAATGCTCAATTGCCCCCAAGCAGAGCCAAATGACTCCTAATTTGTAGGCTACACATCACCCTAAAATGTATGTTTACCAATGCAAGAAGCCTAGAAGTAATAGTTTACTGGAGTAAATTAAGGAGAGTACTCCTAGTTTAGACATGATAGAGTAAATAAAGAAAGGGAGGGTGTGTGTAGAGCTGTGTAAAGAAAGGAAGAAGTGGGTTAATTAATTGTAGGTGTCTGTTACAAGCTACCAAATACTAGGGGATGAGAAAATTAACCTCTATATGCAGTGGCAAAGGCCACAGGTTTGGGGAACTTTCTAATCATGGAGGATTTTTAATTACTCAATTAAAATTATTGGAAATGGGGAACTGCCAACACCCAAAAGTTATCATTTTCCTAAATTTGCTATATGAGCAGTATCGCACACTAGAAAGCATGCAATAACCCATGTTCATTATGGAGACGAAGGTAATTTAAAGCTTAGAGAATAGTGATCATGTTATATTGTCATTTAATAAACAGTATGATCCAAAAAAACAAAAGTGGACTGTTTTTAAAGGGTTTTTAAACTATTAACACTTCACTATGTATACCTTTTAGGGAACAAATAAAAATAGGGCTGTATACACTTTAGAGAAACAAAAAGGGAGATTCAATAAAAGTTCTTATCGTTTAAAATGGTGCAATTTTGCCCCAATCAATCAGATGTTATTTAACATTTGAAAGCTAAGATCTGATTGGTTGGGGCACACTTTGCACATTTTAAACGATAAGAACTTTTATTGAATAACCCTGCTAGTTCTTACAGCAGTGACTATTAATAATAGAATGGAATATAAAATCCACTCTGGCTGGAGGATATGGAGTATGGTGCAGAAACAAATTAGACAAAGTTAATATCAATAAAGCCCCAGAACTTGAATAATAAAAAATATTAATAAGCCCCAGTACCTGAAGATTCAGTACTTTAAAGGATAAGTACACTGTAATAACAAGTTAGTTTATTGTAAGCTGCAACTTTAAAGGGCATGTCCACCCCCCAAAACTATAATTTAACCCACTTCTGGCCCCACTCGGTAGTGTAATAAAAATCCTTACCTCACATCCCAGCTCCAAATTGTTCTTCTGTAATGTCCCTGTAAAGTCCAGAAAACTGACCACCAGGAGCCTGGCAAAGTCCATATAGGACTCTGCCTCCTGTCTCCTTCCAGGAGAATTTTGCCATGCACACTGCAGCCCTCCCCCTCTCCCTCCCCCTAGCACAAATCCCCTTTTCTGTAGTGTAGGGCTCCCAACCACTATAGTTATTTTTGCAGAAACTTCCCCGATCATACTTACCTGGCCTCTCTCCTCCAGCATTCTTGATAGCCAATCACAGACGCGGCTGCCAGTCTGGCCCCCTGCTTGCAGTTTCATGCTAGCAGAAAGCCATGACAGTATGCCGGAGGAGACAGGCAAGGTAAGCAATGATCGGGGGAGTTTCTGCAAATATTACTATAGCGGTTTGGGCTGGGATAGGGAGCTTTACACTACAGGAAAAAATGCTCTTAAAAAATGTTTCACCCTCCCCCTTGTTTTTTTTTCCTAGGTCCCTCCTGAGCCTACCTCTGTTGCTGTAAAGTTTTTGACATCTTGGGTGTGAAAGTTAGGCTGGGGAGCTCTTCCCCTCTGAGATTTGCTGGCTTCCCCTTCTCCCTTAAGCCTCCAAACCAGCCCCAATTGTGTGGTCAGTGCGCGCGTGACATGACGTCACGATTGCAGCTTTTGGAGGCTTATATTCTTACATTATTAATTCTAACATTAATTAATTAAATACTTTATTTGATTTTTAATGAATTGTTTGTAGATAGTTTTATGTACTTTAATAAATATTTATTGATTTAAAATATACCAATTATTTACCTTCTCACCAATATCTTAATGTAAATAATATCCTAGTAGTCTTTATTTTCTCTCCAAATATCCCCTTTCCCAATCAGCTCTCCCCTCTCCCACATCAGCTATTGTCACATTTCCCAGCATCCCCTCTGAAATTCACCTATAAACATTAGTTGCATTTCTCTCCCACCCCTCTTCATTTCTCTCCCACCCTACCCCCAAATCAGCTAATGTAACATTTCCCAGCATCCCCTTGAAATTCACCTATAAACAGGCACACAAAAGTTCCCCTGCCTTTGCTTACAGTAGTGTGGAAAGAGTGTTTAACCTTTCCTCCCCTGTCTCTCCCTGCATGGTCAGCTGTAAAAAAACGATCTTGCAGAGATTGGGAGGAAAGGATTTGTTTACTGCAGGAATCACTGGGGTCAAGTGGGCACGCCTGCTAGCATGATGATACACACTGAGTGAGGGTGAGGCCACCACTGCAACGCACAGGAATCCCGCACAAATCACGAGCGTTATCGCACGCGATTGTGTGGCGCCATTCTTGTGCGTTTTACTTTTGCTTTTTGCGCGTGCGTTTTCGACATTTTGGGTAATGGAAACGCATGCAATAACGCACCAAAATGGATTAAGGAGAATTTGGGGAAAAAAAGGTAGAAGGTAGGGTGGCCATCTTTTGGTTATTGAAAACCGAACAGAAGTGGGTGGTGCGCTTAGCATCATGCAAAACTAGTGGGCGTGTCTTAAGTGGGTGGGGTTTAAAATGGGTGTGTCTCAAAAAGTTATAATGGGGATACTTCTGAAAAGTTTAAATTATATAAATGCTGACAATGTGCATGGGGGCATGGTCCCACAAAAGAATGGAAGCATGGTGCTCACAATGGAGATGGAAGCATAGTGCCGACAGTGGTTATGGGGGGCATGTGCAGGGGAGGACTGGGACCTTTTGGCCTGGGGGCAAATACGACCAAGTGGCCCTTTCATGGTAGATCACAAAATTTTTGACCACGCCCACTTTACCAAGGTCACGCACACTTTGTTTCAGTTACACCATTTAAGACTACTATTATCATTTAATGGTTGCTTGCAAATTTTCAAGTGTATGATGTGGTTTAGATAACACATCATAACACTGGGCTCACTTAACACTGGGTAATGAACAGGAGAGCTGTTAACACTGGCTAATGATCTAAAGAGCTGATAACACTGGCTAATTATCTGCGGGCTTACAACACTAAGTAATTATCTGTAGAGCTGAAACGCTGGGCTAATGATCTGGAGGGCTATAACACTGGGTAATGAGCTGGAGGGCTCACATAACACTGGCTAATGATCTGGGGGCTGACAATACTGGCTAATGAACTGGAGGGCTAAAGAACACTGAATAACACTGGCTAATAAACTGGAGGGCTGACTAACTGGCTAGATCTGGAAGGCTGACGTAACACTAGCTAATGAACTGGAGGGCTGACTAATACTGTGCTGCTTTCTATTAATTGACGAGGAGGGGTCTTCTGTTTCTTGCCATGTTAGAGGTAGAGGCAGGCGTGGTGCCATTTAAGCATGTAACTTACTAAGAGCTTCTAGGGCAGCCCAAATTTTCAATTGGAGACCAGCCCGGTGGCAATTGGGCCTACTGGGCCAGTCCTCCCCTGGACATGGGACACCAATGTGGGAGCATGACACTGACAATGGGAATGGGGGACCATGGCACTGACAATGGAATAGGGGAACATGGCACTGACAATGGGAATGGGGGAGCATGGCATTGACAAGGGAATGGGGGAGCATGGCATGGGAATGGGGGAGCATGGCACTGACAATGGGAATTGGGGATGCGGCGGCACTGACAATGGGGATTGTCAGTACATAAGTACATATTATAAGGGCGCTGGTAAAATGCTTTGCACACAGACTAATTGCACACTGGCACTGGTAAAATGGTGGCACACCTTGTAATTGGTAAAATGGTAAAAATTGGTAAAATGCTTAGAAAACTAGCACTGATATAATAGTCGCACACATTGACATGGTAAAATAGTAGAAAAACTGAAAAACTGGCATGGGTAAACTGCTTGGCACATATATGGATAAAACAAGGGTCAAACTGCTGGGCACAAAGACATGGATCAAACCGCTGGGCACACACACTAAAATATACCCCTCCTGAATTGGTCCATAGGCAAAACAGGGACAGCTCAGGGAAATGTTGGTAATTTTACAGCTGCACTTACATTGAGCAAACATGTCTCTGCACAAATTCATTGGTGAGATGATGGAAGCAAGTAAATAGATGGACACAGTCTGTATAATGTAATTGTATAGAAATATAGTATAGTAATTAAGGGCATGTCCACCCCCAAAACTGTAAACCCCCCAGTAATGGCCCCATCATGTAGTGTAATAAAATCCTTGTATCAGCAAGTTATGGATTCCAACAGGTAAGTTGTGAGGTGCTCCCCCTTTAATAAAATCCTTACCTCACATCCCAACTCCATATGGTTCTCCTGTAGTCCCCCCCCAAAGTACCAAAAACTGCCCACCAGGAGGATAGCAGAGTCCATATAGGACTCTGCTTTCTATCTGGCCCGGAGAAGTTTGGCATGCGTACTGCAGCCCTTCTATCCCTCTCTCCCTCCCCCTCCCTCTCCCTCCTGATTAGGATTCCCCCCCCCTACCATAAAACCTTTTGCTATATCATTCCCCCTGTCCCCCCCAGCCCAACCGCTATATTTATTTTATAGAAAGTGCCCAAAACATTACTACCTTCCCCTTTTCCTCCGCCGCACTGAACTCCCGGCAGCCGCGTCCGTGATTGGCGCGCTCAGCCAATCACAGACGCGCGACCGCCGTCCCGCCCCCTTTGCTTGCTTTCTCGCGGTAGAGGAAAGAGGGAAGGTAAGTAAAGTTTTGGACTTTCTAATAAAATAAATATAGCGGTTGGGCTGGGGGGACAGGGGGAATGTTATAGCAAAAAATTATTTCAAGGGTGGACATCCCTTTAAGGTTGAATAAAAGCAAACTTCCATCAAGTCCAACCTATTCACCTTTTTTTTTTTTAACCCTACCTAACAGTTGATCCAGAGGAAGGCAAGAAAAAAAAGCTAAAGAGGGGGGAAAATTCCTTCTGCTCCAAACGGCAGTCGGAAAGTATCCTTGGATTGGATAATAGTGGCAGGGAAAACAGAAAATCATAAATAAACTTACCGAGATTTTCTTTTCCTGGTCTGGAATCCAGCAGTGGAAGTGAATGGGTTAATTTCCTTCCTTGTTGGAATGACAGGCCTGGTTATCAATAAAAAGGTAGTCCTCCCCTCTCCCCAGGCCTGGTTAACCAATAAAAAGGTAGCTCTCCCCTCTGTCTTTTACGACTGTGCTTTTAAGACTAATATACCTTCATATATACATTTATGTTATTTTTTTTTTATTTTAAGGAGGGAAAAACCCCTTCCACTGCCGGATTCCAGACCAGGAATAAAAATCTCGGTAAGCTATTTATGATTTTCTGTTTTCCCTGCCTCATCCGGCAGTGAAGTGAATAGGTTTTTCTAAAGTAGTACAAAAAATAGGGGAGGGAATACTTTCTCTATATTTAACATAAATTTATTATATGACTCTATGGATTTAGCACTTTTGTGCCGAACTCTGATCTAGCCCTATTCATCACATCCAATTTGAATTGGTATTTTGCCTAAAATGCCCAGGATGTTGATACTGCCCTTGTAGAATGAGTGGTTACCCTTCTGGTTCTGCGATTTCTGCCATTTGTATGCTTGTCTTATCATTTGTGTTATCCAAGCTGCTAACGTCTGCTTTGATGGTTGATACTTTTCTTTCTTCTCCTGAAATAGGATAAATAGAGACTTGATTTTCTCAATCTTGTGTTCTCTTTGGGTATTTTTTTATGTCCTTCCTACATCTAGAAGGTTGTCTGTTTCATTTTCTTGAAATGCTGGGAATACAATTCCTGGTTTAGATGAAACTGTGACACCACTTTGGGTAAGAATTTTGTATCAGTCTCAAAATCAGATTATCATTTTGGAATGTTAGATACGGAGAAATTATTTTTAAGGCGTTGATCTCAGATACCCTTCTTGCTGAAGTTACAGCTATTAGAAATAAGGTTTTATACGTTAAATTTTTTATATTTGCTTCTTCTACAGGTTCGAACGGACTATCTTTAACATATTCAGCACTAATGGAAGATCCCATGGGTGGTTTTATATGCTTGATTCCTCGAAAGAATCTCACCATGGTGGGCCGGACGTCCAACTTTTGTTTAGTACTGCTAATAGAGCTGATACCTGTCATTTAGGGTAGGTGTGCTCAAGTTTTTCTGTAGTCCTTCTTGTAGGAATTGTAAAATATCCCTATTTGTAGGATTTTGATTTGGATTGTTTTCTGGATGACATCAACGTTTCTATTACTTCATTTGATAGTCCCGATTTTTTAAGGGTGTAATTTAAACTTCCATGCCACAGTTTTAGCTTCTTTATTTCTGTGTGGTTCAGGTTCCCCTGTGTCAGAAGGTGTGGAATGTTTGGTAGTTGTATTGGATGATATATGTGATATTGACTGTATCTATGCAAACCATGGACGTCTCGGCCACCAAGAGAGTATTATTCATCTCTGATATCAGCGGTATGGGATGGGAGGGAATATATACATCATTTGAGGGCCCAGTTATCGAAAAGGCGTTGGTGTATTGCTTGCTTGTCGGGAAACCATGAACAAACTTTTGATCTTGGTGTTTTGTCTTGTCGCCATTAGATCGATTTCTGGTAGACCCCACACTTTCACAATGTCGTTCAACACTGTTTGGTTCAGACTCCATTCCCCTGGATTGACCTGGTTCCTGCTCAGCCAGTCGCCTGAGTATTGTCCTTGCCTGGAATATGAATAGCTCTTATGATCTCAAATTCTTTTCTGCCATGTCAGTCTGGAACTCTGTGTTCCCCCTTGTTTGTTGATATAACAGACCACGGCTACATTGTCCGACTGTATCTGAATTGGTTTGTTGTAAATTATTTGTTTGAATTTCTACATAGCTGAGAACACCCCCTTCATTTCTCTCAGATTCTGGTATTTCTGTTTCCATACACTGTTCCAGGTTCCTTGAACCATTTGATTTTGGCATATTGCTCCCCCGCCCGTCGGACTCGATCTACAGTAATTGTGATCCAACAATAACAATAATTTCTACTGATTTGGGTTCACAATCTTTGTCCACCATTCCATTTTTTTCCTCATGGTTTGAGGGAGATATATTAATTGGTTTGACCTCTGTTTGGTACTCCATTGACTCAGTAATGTCAATTGTAGTGGCCTTAGGTGAAATAGAGACCATTTCACTGATTCTGATGTGTTACTAGCTTCCCCAACAACTGCTGGCAACTGTTGCTGTCGAATTGATATTTCAGAAATTGCTTCATTTCTTTCACTATATTTGTTTCTTTTGCATGGGTAATGACAGTTGTAGCTTCTTTGACTGTATCAGAGTTCCAAGACTGGATCTCTTGGTTTGGTAACATCATGGATTTCCCTGATTTATTAACCATCCATGATGGTTCAAACAAGAAATTGTCTTGTTTAGATGAGTTAATAACAGAGGTTGACTCGCTGATTATTAGTATATCGTCGAGATATGCATAGATCTGTATCTTGTGGAGTCTTAGATGAGCAATTATGGGGGCTAGTACTTTTGTAAATACTCAAGGCGATGACGCCAGTCCAAATGGCAAGCATTTGTATTGAAAATGCTGCTTTGCTATTGCAAATCTGAGATACTTCCTGTGGCTCTGGGTATGGGAATGTGATGGTATGCACTCTGTAGGTCTATTTTTATCATCCAGTGTCTTTGTGGATTTGAGCTGATATGGATTTCAGTGTTTCCATCTTGAATTTTGTTTTTACCAGAAAGGAGTTGAGATACCTCAAGTCTAAGATTGCTCTGAAGTCTCCATCCTTTTTTCTCCGAAGAAAGAATGGGGAATAGATCCCTTTCCCCTCCTCTTCTCGTGGGACTTCTTCTAAACACTTGGTTTTAATAGTGTTTGGACTATTTTGGTTAGTTGTCGTTTCGCCTTGTTTGTTTTGGTGGTTGAGATTTTACCATTCTCTTCTTTGGGGAATTTGAAGAAACTCGATAGAGTAACACTTTGACAGTGTTTGTATCACTCAGGAATCTGTCTGTATTTCTTCCCATTCCGTCACAAACATCGACAGCTGACGCCCAGATTGTGACGGAGCAGCCCGTCATAAGTTTCTTCCTCTTCCCCTGCTCCTTGTTATTCCGAAAAGAGGTTGGTCGGCCCTCCAATTTTGTTTTGAAAGGTCTGATGACCTGGTCTATATTGTTTGGCTTGTTTATAGCTTAAGTTGAAAGATGTAGAAGGAAGTTCTCTTCTGTTTTTCATAAATGTTGGTAGGGTGTTTTCTTCGCGAGTTTTTTTCTATTAGTCATCTAATGGTGATCCAAACAGTAGATCCCCCTGGAATGGTAAGTTTGTTAGACTTGTTTTGATAGGTTATCAACACGCCATTGTTCAAGCCCGAGTGCCCTTCGAGCTACTGTTGCTTGGCCCATAGCTTTAGCACTTAATTTTATGGATTCTAATGAAGCCTCTGCTATAAAGTCGTTTGCTAACGTGATTGCTTGTAGCATTTTTGTTAGGTCTTCTCTTGGACACCGTTGATATTGCCTCTTCAAGTTCTCAATCCAAATTCTATTGGCTTTGGCAATGCTAGTGATGGCAATTGAAGGTCGGATAGCAGCCCAGATGATGTATAGGCTTTCTTTAGTTCTGCCTCTCTTTCTTTCCATCGGATCCCTTAATGAAGTGACTTCTTCTGTAGCTAAAGCTATTCTTCTTGTAGTTTTCGCTATTGCTGTGTCAATTTTTGGAGCCCTCACCCAGGTTATGGATTATATGTTTTGTGAGGTGTTGACATTTTATCTGGACTGTTCCATTCACTGTATTATCTGTTGTATATGGAATGCACAAAGAAATTACCAGCATCTAATGCTGATCACCCAAACATCAATTAGGTATTTCTTCCAATGTCTCTGTGTATTTGTAACGTGGTTTCATCCTATTGATTAAATATTCCACAGATTTTTGGGATATGTTCCCTGCCGTTATCTCTTCTACTATTTCGTCTTCTAATAGTATTTCCCCATCAGTTCCTCCTCTGATTTCTTTGTTCTGCAGGTTTGCTAGGCTTTGAAATACCATATTCTTTGAACATTTCAGAGACATTTTCTAATGTTACTGCTGACACCTTGTTTACTATGGTGTCCATCGAAGAACGAACACACTTTTCATGGCTAAATGTATCTGCTCTGTGATAATGATGAGAGATAGATTAGTACATTCTTTACAAATTTTTCCATGTTCTGCTTTTTGTTACATAAGACACCTTCTCTTGCACTGGATTGCTAGGTGATCACCTCTCCCTGGAGATCTTAATTAGAAATAAAAAGAAAACAATAAACAAAATTTTTAACTTTCCCTTAACCTCTTTTGATATGCACTCTCTTTATTTGTTGCTCACCCCCTTGATCCTGATCTCTGTCTTTTGGATGAATTCTGATAGACACTGCAAAAGACAACATTTCATCATAAACAATTTATCTATTGTACTCATCTATTTAGGTGAAAGAGTGCCATGCTTCAGATGTACTCACAGCATACAGGCAGTATATGAGATCAGACAGCGGTATCTGGCAGGTTTGATGTAATCAGCGCTGTGTGTGGTTGTTTACCTACTTTAATCCAAGTAGATAGGAGTAGGCGTCTCCGTGCGCTTGTTCCGGTCTTTTAATGTGCAATGATGTCATCGCGTTATTTTGTAATCTGCGTGACTTCCAGACTGCCTAGCATACA
>CM033475.1:105299941-105356495 GCA_019447015.1 Hymenochirus boettgeri | reverse complement strand
GCAGTTCAGAATTGATACCAGGTTTGTTTCGAAAGTAGGAACGAGGCTGAAGCGAAGCACTAGTAGTGTAGTGGTATCATGCAAGATTCCTATTCATGTATAAGAATGTAGCTGCATTTACAGTAAACATGCCTATGTATTTATTGATTTAGTACACCCTAACTCCAATGTGCCTTTTTAAACTCGTACACAATGCTTATTTATTTTATGTTCTGCTGTCTGCGGTTATTTAAAGAAATGCGCTAGCCGGGAATCGAACCCGGTGTCGCAAGATGGAATCTTGCATGATACACTCACTCCTACTAGCGCTTTACTGTGGGCTTGCCCCTACTTTGAAACAAACCTGGTATCAATTCGAACTGCAGGTTTCCAAAATCTGTAGTTCTGACAGAATTTTTGAAAGTTTTTTAACTCAGAACTTATAATCGGTAATCAAACATTAGAAAGTATTTTGATTTAAATTTCTCAGTTCTAAGATAATTCAGGTCCAGCCATTAGATTGTAGACTTAAACTAATAAATTCGTGGAAAGGTTATCAAAAATGTTTGAAGATTCTTTTCAAAAGGATTTAATATCAGTTTGGAAAGACTTGTTATAGTTAGATTGGTCAAATTAAGAAAGAGCTGGGCCATTGATTCTTATAAAAAGAGATTGGTGTTTTTCATACAATTTAGAAAGGTATGCTGGAGTTAGGTGTACTAAATCAATACATAAGCAGGATACTGTAAATGCAGCTACACTCTTACATATACATGGTATGTCTTATTACAAGTTAAAAACCCATGTTAATTCAATTAAAGTTAACAAATGTTGAAGCAAATGCCCTTTTATTCTATGTTTCTGCGGTGTGTTTTAAAATTGCTTTAAAAAACAGCAATGCGCTAGCCGGGATCGAATTGTTATAACTTAAGTGCTTCTGTAAAACTGCTGTCAAAAAGAAAAACCCAGTTTTGTTCAACTGTAGTTAATAGCAGTTGTTATAAAAACACTAAAGAAAACAATCCAAATTCAGATCATGCCACAGATTCTTTTCAAAAAAGGTTTTTATATTCTGTTTGCATAGACTTGTTATAAGTTAGATTGTGTCAAATAAAGAAGTGAGTTGTGCCATGGATTCTTTATAAAAGAGATTTGTGTGTTTTGTGCGAGTTTAAAAAGGCACGTTGGATAAAGGGTGTACTAAATCAAGAAATACATAGGCATGTTTACTGTAAATGTAGCTATACACCCATCTGTATTCATTTAAAGCCAACCACTGTTCAAGGAATGCTTTTTTTTTTAATTTATGTTCTGCATTTTTTTAAGAATGCACTAGCCGGGAATCGAACCCGGGTCGCAAGAATGGGAATCTTGCATTACCACTACACTACTAGTGCTTTCGCTTCTGCCTCGTTCCTACTTTCGAAACAAACCTGGTATCAATTCTGCACTGCAGGTTTCCAAAATCTGCGGTTCTTTTTGAACGTTCTTTATTAGATGGTTATTATATTACTAGGTTATTATATTGTAATAACCATAATAACCTAGTAATATAATAACCATATAATAACTTAGTAATATAATAACCATATATACCCAGTAATATACAATATTATATTGCTAGGGTGATGATGTGGTTTAATATACTAGTTATTATATGGTTATTATATTACTAGGTATATAATGTAATAACCATAATATATAACCATATGATAACCTAGAATATATTATCCATTAATGTAGTGGCTGATGTGTACTCGTTAAAGGCAACACCTTTGCCATGGGAGACCAGGGTTAGAATACTGGCTGGGGGAAGCTATACACATTTTGGATTTTTAAATACCCTAGTAATATAATATCCTATATACCTGTTTAACAACCATAATAATCGTAAATATAATAACCATATGATAACCTAGTAATATACAATATATATATTATGGTTGTTATATGGTTATTATTTAACTAGGGTATTATAATAACCAAAATTTTTATACCGCCCCCAGCTAGTTCAAACCATGGTCTAGCATGTCAGGAGTGCCTTTAACCAGTACACTATCCTGCCACTACATCAGATGGCACGATATTTACTAGGTTATATAGTAATATAAAAAACATATAATCAACCAATGATAACCTAGTAATATATTCCATATATGTAGTGGCTGGATATGTGGCTAGTTAAAGGCACCACTTGATAAAGCAGACCAGGGTTTCAAATCCTGGCTGGGCAGCTATACAAATTTTGGATTATTATAATACCCTAGTAATATAATAACCTAGTAATTTTAACCATATAAACACCCTAGTATATAATATTGTTATATTACTAGGTTATCATATGGTTATTATATTACTAGTTATTATAATGTTGATTAATTACTGGTTGTTACGTGATTATATTATAAAACCCTAGTAATATAATAACTTAGTAATATATACCTAATGAAAACCTAGTAATATGTAACAATATTATATGGTTATTATATTATCCAACATTGTATAGCTTGCCCCTAGCCGAGGATTCAAACCCTGGTCCCATGTCAAAGGCAGTGCCTTTACCATTACAACTATCCAACCCGTCGTTCGCTAACTAGAAGACCGTATCGCAAACAGGAAGGATCACGTATTCGTAATCATTCGATAGTCCTAGAATATATCGTCGAATGTAACTTGCGTCAAAAACCGCGACAATTGCCCGTCATGACTTTAGGAGTTATATAATAACAATTTTGGAGATAGTGACATGTTCTCCAGACAATTTTCCCAGGTGCCACAGCCCATTTACGTAAGTTACCATTGTTTAGTTTAGCTGTAAATCACTCGAGATTTTCAAACTATCACTCTCCCATTGACTTGAATGGTCCCGAATTCGAAATTTCAACTTTCGAACTTTCTCTGAAGTTCGAAAGTTTGAAAACGGACCAAACGTTATAGTTTCGGCCATCTCTACTAGCCAGAATCTAATCCGGGCTACAAGAATTGGAATCTTGCATGAGCAACCAGACTACTAGCACTTTAATGCTTTACGATTCACATTTCCGAAAAAAAAACGAATATCGATTCAAAACTGCAGATTTCCAAAATCTGAGTATCTGACAGAAAAATTTTAAAGACTTTGTATAGTGACATTGTGTCAAATAAGAAGAGACCTGTACCATTGATTCTTTAAAAAAGAGATTGGGTTTATTGTATGAGAATAGAAAGGCACATTCAAATTAGAGTACCAAAACGAAACATCTAGAGGAACATTTCATGTAATTAAGCAATACTCTTACATAAACACTGTTTATGTAACGCATAAATTAACCCATGCTAATTCAATTAAAGTTAACAACTGTTAAAGAAATGCCTTTTATTTATTTTTGTTCTGCCGTTGTTTTAAAAAATGCTTTAAAAAACAGCAATACGCTAACCAGGATTGGATTGTTAGAACTTCAATAAGTTCCGTAAAACTGCTGTCAAAAAAAAACAAACCATTTTTGTTTATCTGTAGTTAATAGCAGTTGTTAAATGAAAACACTAAAGAAATCAAATCCAAATTCCGATCAGTGCCGCAGATTCTTTCCAAAAAAGGTTTTTAATATCTGTTTGCATAGACTTGTTATAGTTAGATTGTGTCAATAAAAGAAGTGAGTTGTGCCATGGATTCTTTATAAAAAGAGATTGGTGTGTTTTGTACGATTTTAAAAAGGCACATTGGAGTTAGGGTGTACTAAATCAAGAAATACATAGGCATGTTTACTGTAAATGCAGCTACACTCTTTACATACACATTGTACAAACTTATTAACAAGTTAAACATCCATCTGTATTCGTTTAAAACTAACCACTGTTCTCGAAATGCTTATTTATTTTATGTTCTGCGGTTATTTAAAGAAATGCGCTAGCCGGGAATCGAACCCGGGTCGCAAGAATGGGAATCTTGCATGATACCACTACACTACTAGCGCTTTACTGTGGGCTTGCCCCACTTTTGAAACAAACCTGGTATCAATTCTTAACTGCAGGTTTCCAAAATCTGTAGTTCTGACAGAATTTTCGAAAGTTTTTTAACTCAGAACTTATAATCGGTAAATCAAACATTAGAAAATGTATTTTGATTTAAATTCTCAGTTCTAAGATAATTCAGGTCCATGCTAATTAGGTTGTTAGAACTTAAATAAATTCCGTGGAAAGGTTGTCAAAAATGTATTGAAGATTCTTTTCAAAAAAGGATTTAATATCAGTTTGGAAAGACTTGTTATAGTTAGATTGTGTCAACTTAAGAAATGAGCTGTGCCATTGATTCTTTATAAAAAGAGATTGGTGTTTTTCATACGAATTTAGAAAGGTATGCTGGAGTTAGAGTGTACTAAAACAATACATAAGCAGGTATACTGTAAATGCAGCTACACTCTTACATATACATGGTATGTCTTATTAACAAGTTAAAAACCCATGTTAATTCAATTAAAGTTAACAAATGTTGAAGCAATGCCTTTTATTCTATGTTCTGTGGTTGTTTTAAAAATTGCTTTAAAAAAACAGCAATGCGCTAGCCGGGATCGATTTTAGAACTAAGTGACTTCGAAACTGCTGTCAAAAAAAAACACCAGTTTTGTTCAACTGTAGTTAATAGCAGTTGTTAATAAAAACACTAAAGAAAACAATCCAAATTCAGATCAGTGCCACAGATTCTTTTCAAAAAAGGTTTTTAATATCTGTTTGCATAGAGTTGTTATAGTTAGATTGTGTCAAATAAAGAAGTGAGTTGTGCCATGGATTCTTTATAAAAAGAGATTTGTGTGTTTTGTGCGAGTTTAAAAAGGCACGTTGGATAAAGGGTGTACTAAATCAAGAAATACATAGGCATGTTTACTGTAAATGTAGCTATACACCCATCTGTATTCATTTAAAGCCAACCACTGTTCAAGGAATGCCTTTTTTAATTTATGTTCTGCAGTTTTTTTAAGAAATGCACTAGCCGGGAATCGAACCCGGGTCGCAAGAATGGGAATCTTGCATGATACCACTACACTACTAG
Organism: Hymenochirus boettgeri; assembly: GCA_019447015.1. Lineage (NCBI taxonomy): Eukaryota > Metazoa > Chordata > Amphibia > Anura > Pipidae > Hymenochirus > Hymenochirus boettgeri. The sequence continues at coordinate 105,351,490 of CM033475.1, read as the reverse complement.
TGCTTCGCTTCGTGCTCGTTCCTACTTTCGAAACAAACCTGGTATCAATTCTGAACTGCAGGTTTCCAAAATCTGCGGTTCTGACAGAATTTTTGAACGTTCTTTAAAGGGCATGTCCACCCCCAAAACTATAATCCCCCCAACTACTGGCCCCCATCATGTAGTGTAGTTTAATCCTTACCTCACATCCCAGCTCCATAGGGTTCTCCTGTAGTCCCCCCCCAAAGTCCCAAAAACTGCCCACCAGGAGGATAGCAGGTCCATATAGGACACTGTCTGCTACCTGGCCTCCCGGAGATCACTGCCATGCGTACTGCAGCCCTTCTCCCCCTTCCCTCTCCCTCCCTCTCCCTCCCGTTCTGCTATCCCTCCCCCTAACATAAAACCCCTTCATGTCAGCCTTCCCCCATGTCCCCCAGCCCCACCGCATACATTTTATTTTTAGAAAACTCCCCAATCTTTTACTTACCTCTCCGCTTTCCTACGCGGAAGTGAGCTGCCGGCAGCCGCGTCCGTGATTGGCTGCCGCTCAGCCAATCACAGACGCGGCTGCTGGTCCCGCCCCTCTGCTTGTTTTTCCTCGCAAGCAGAGGGCCGGGAGCGCGGCGCAGAAGAGGGAGGTAAGTAGAGTTTGGGGGCTTTCTAAAAAATAAATAATGCGGTTGGGGCTGGGAGCCCAGGAGGAAGAACATATTAAAAATTTTATTTCAGGGTGGACATACTCTTTAACAACTGTTCAAGAAATGCCCTTTTATTTTATGTTCTGCACAGAACCAGAAATGGGCTAGCCAGTAGGGATGGACTAAAACTCGAACTTGAGCCCGAGTTCGAGCCGAACTTTATGAGTTTGAATGGACTCGGACTTCTCGAACTATGCCGGACCCGATTTCTCTGACTTTTGATGTTTTCCGGACTTTCGATCGCAAATTCGATAATTATCGAATTTACGATAATTATCGAATATTTATTATGTTACTAGGTTAATAGTATATAGTAACCATATTATAACCATATGATAACCTAGTAAATATTATTCATATAATGTAGTGGCTGAATGGTGTACTCGTTAAAGGCAACACCTTTTGCCATGGGAGCCAGGGTTCGAATACTGGCTGGGGGAAGCTGTACCCATTTTGGATTTTTATAATACCCTAGTAATATAATAACCATATATAACCTAGTAATATAATAACCATATAATATTGTTATTATATTACTAGGGGAGAGGAGGAAAGAAAAAGAAGAAAAGTTTATAAGTGGCCAAAGAAGCGTAGGTCTAAGCCGACGTCGACCCCACAAGTCCCTCACTCACCAGCATAAACAACGCCAAGCGGGAAAGAGGGGGAAAACAACAACCGGCGTATAAGTGGAGTAAAACCAAAGAGCGAAACAAGGGAAAAAAATGGTAAGAAGGAAAAGGAAGAAAAAAGAAAAACAGAGCGAAAAAGCGAGAAAAGAAAATAGGAGAAGGCGAAAAAAAAAAAAAGGGAAAAAAAAAACAAAAAAAAAAATTCTCGCTCAAGTAAGCTCTCTTCCTACGTTATAGTGATGGGTGGTAAAAAAAAAGAAATAATCTCTGATTTGGGGCAGGATTTATATAATGGTTGTCTTATACTTTACAGTCCGGTTTTCATTGGGAAAGAGGGGAAAAAATGAATACAAGGGAGGACACATGAAATAACCTCTGTATTAAATAACACAGAAATAAGAAAATCAGCAACGGCAGATGAAGATAAAATGAACAATATCTAGTATGCTAGGGTAATATGTGTGGTTTTGTAATATTACTAGGTTTATATATAGTGTTAAATTAATATGTAGACTAGGGAACAAACGAAAGGGAAGAAAGAGAAGGAATGCAAGAAAAGAAAAAGGGGGGAGGGGGGGAGAGGAAAAAGGGGAAAGAGAAGAGGGAGGAAAAATAAAAAAAAGAAAAGGGGGGGAAAAAACAAAAGAGGGTAAAAAAAAAAAAGGAAAAGGGGGGAAAAAAGGGGGGAAGGGGGGGGAAAAAAAAAAAAAAAGGGGGATAAGTAAAAGAGAAGAAAAAAAAAGGGAAAAAGGGGAAAAAAAAGGTATTAGAAGGTAAAGGAAAAAACCTATTAATTAAGAACCATATGGATAACCTCAGTAATTAACCAATATTATTTGGCTAGGGTATTATGTTGGTTTAATATACTAGGTATATTATATGGTTACTAGATAGGGGATAGGGATATATCTATAACTCCCAAAAATTGTAGTATCTAGCTGCCCCCTAGCCAGGATCGAACCCGGTTTGCCCATGTCAAGAGGTGGTGCCGGGTTTAACCAGTAAACTATACAGCAACGCACTCCTACGGGCCCCTGATTTTACATGGTTCATAGAATAAATATACCATATAATTAACCAATAATAACCATAGTACTATATATTGCTTACAATGGTAGTGGGCCTGATAGTTACTGTTAAAGGAAACACATCTTGACATTGTGAGACCAGAGTTCAAATCCTGGTTGGGGAGCAATAATGTAAATTTTGGATTATTATCCTGATAATAAAACCAATACATAGTAATATACAACATAACAGTACATCCATAGATCCATAATAAACAATATTAGGTATCTATATTATGGTAATATATTGTATATTGCCCAACCATATCAAACTGTCTAACATCAGGATAGTGCCGGCTTAACAGTTCACATCTCACTCCATAGCGTAACAGGAATAGTAATAACATGAAAACCTAATGATAAACAACTAGTAAATATTTTCCATATAATGTAGTGGCATGGATAGTGTGCTATTGAAGTTGCACGCACCTACAAAGAATTGACACAGACCCGGTTCAACCTGGCGTGGGGGCAGCATGATACCAAATATTGTGGATTTTATAAAAAACTACCTAGAATATAATAACCGTAATATTAATACCATATAACACCCTAGTAATATAATATTTCATGATATTACTAGGTTTATATCATATGGTCTATATATTACTAGAGGTTATATATGGTATTTATATTACTAGGTTATACGGTTATAATTATACATACCCTGTAATATATAACTTCAGTAATTAATAATACCATATGATACCTAGTGAATATAGTAACAATATTATAGGTTTTATTATTAATCCAAACATTTGTATAGCTGCAACTAGCCGGATTCAAAACCCTGGTCCCAGTGTCAAAGGACGTGCCTTACCATTGACACTATCCACCCGTCGTTCGCTAGCCTTGGAAGGTACCGTTCGCAAACAGGCAAGTCGATCGTGTTCATTCTACATTCTAGTTATCGTCAATGTAACTTGGCAAAACGTTGTGAAACAATTGCGTTTAAAACTAGGAATCGGTTTTTAAAGATTGGTTTCGAAATTCAAAACGGCTTCAAGTGACTCTAAACTGCTGTCAAAAAGAAAAAAAACACCATTTTGTCAACTTAGTTAAGTAGCATTGTTAAATAAACATAAAGAAAACCATCAAAATTCAGACATGGCCAGATTCGTTTTAAAAAAGAGTTTTAATATCTGTTGCATTAATTGTATCTTAGTTAGATTGTTGTCAAAAAGACAGTGAGATTGTGCCAGGATTCTTTATAAAAGAGTTGGTGTGTTTTTGTGGAGAGTTTAAACAAGGCACGTGGATAAGGTGTACTAAATCAAGAAATACATAGCATGTTTACTGGTAAATGTAGCTATACACCCATCTGCTATTCATTGGTAAAGCCAACCACTGTTTTCAAGGATGCCTTTTTTAATTTATGTTCTGCAGTTTTTTTAAGAAAAATGCACTAGCGGGAAATCAACCCGGGTGCAAGAATGGGAATCTTGCATTTGATACCACACACTACTAGTGCTTTTCGCTTCTGCCTCGTTCCTACTTCGAAACAAACTGGGTATCAATTCTGAATGCAGGTTTCCTCAAAATACTCGTGTGCAGGAATTTTTGAACTTCTTATTACAACTTTTCAAGAAAATGCCTTTATTTATTTACTGTTCTGCACAGAACCAAGAATTGGTAGGACCAGTGGGAATGGACTAAAACTCGAACTTTGAGCGGTTCGGAGCCGACACTTTAGGAGTTTGAATGGACTCCGGAACTTCTCGGAACATGACCGAGACCCAGATTCTACTGACTTTTGGAGTTTTCCGGACTTTCGATCAATTCGATAATATCGAATTTACGATAAATTATCGAGATATTTATATTATCCTAGGTTAAATAGTAATTTAATAGTAACTCATATATAATGATCCATATGACTAGACCTATTATATATTATTCATATATATGTTAGAGGTGTGCCAGAAAAAAGCCGTGTTTCTAAAAGTCAAACACCTTGCCAATTGGAGACCAGAGGGTTCGAATAGCTGGGGGCTGGAAGCTATAGCACATTTTGGATTTTTTGTATAACTAACCCCTAGTATTAATTAAAAAATAAACCCACGAGAACAGTGGTTAGTTTTAAACGAATACAGATGGATGTTTAACTTGTTAATAAGATTTGTACAATGTGTATGTAAAGAGTGTAGCTGCATTTACAGTAATGTATTTTCTTGATTTAGTACACCCTAACTCCAATGTGCCTTTTTAAACTCGTACAAAACACACCAATCTCTTTTTATAAAGAATCCATGGCACAACTCACTTCTTTTATTGACACAATCTAACTATAACAAGTCTATGCAAACAAATATTAAAAACCTTTTTTGGAAAGAATCTGCGGCACTGATCGGAATTTGGATTTGATTTCTTTAGTGTTTTCATTTAACAACTGCTATTAACTACAGATAAACAAAACTGGTGTTTTTCTTTTTGACAGCAGTTTTACGGAACTTATTGAAGTTCTAACAATCCAATCCTGGTTAGCGTATTGCTGTTTTTTAAAGCATTTTTTAAAACAACGGCAGAACATAAAATAAAAAGGCATTTCTTTAACAGTTGTTAACTTTAATTGAATTAGCATGGGTTAATTTATGCGTTACATAAACAGTGTTTATGTAAGAGTATTGCTTAATTTACATGAAATGTTCCTCTAGATGTTTCGTTTTGGTACTCTAATTTGAATGTGCCTTTCTATTCTCATAAAATAAACACCAATCTCTTTTTATAAAGAATCAATGGTACAGGTCTCTTCTTAATTTGACACAATGTCACTATAACAAGTCTTTAAAATTTTTCTGTCAGATACTCAGATTTTGGAAATCTGCAGTTTTGAATCGATATTCGTTTTGTTTCGGAACTGTGAATCGTAAAGCATTAAAGTGCTAGTAGTCTGGTTGCTCATGCAAGATTCCAATTCTTGTAGCCCGGAATAGATTCCTGGCTAGTAGAGATGGCCGAACTATATAACGTTTGGTCCGTTTTCAAACTTTCGAACACTTTCAAAACACTTCCTAAAGTCAGACGGGCAATTGTCGGGTTTTGCGCAAGTTACATTCGACGATATATTCTAGGATTATCGCATGAATGAACGATCGATCCTTCCTGTTTGCGAACGGTCCTTCCAAGGCTTAGCGAACGACGGGTTGGACAGTGTAATGGTAAAGGCACTGCCTTTGACATGGGACCAGGGTTTGAATCCTGGCTAGGGGCAGCTATACAAATGTTTGGATTAATATAATAACCAAATAATATTGTTACTATATTACTAGGTTATCATATGGTTATTATATTACTAAGTTATTATATTACTAGGGTATTATAATATAATAACCGTAATAACCTAGTAATATAATAACCATATAATAACCTAGTAATATAATAACCATATGATAACCTAGTAATATAACAATATTATATTACTAGGGTGTTATATGGTTATAATATTACTAGGTTATTAAATTACTAGGGTATTATAATAATCCAAAATTTGTATAGCTGCCCCCAGCCAGGATTTGAACCCTGGTCTGCTTTGTCAAAGGTGGTGCCTTTAACTAGCACACTATCCAGCCACTACATTATATGGAAAATATATTACTAGGTTATCATATGGTTATTATATGTTTTTTATATTACTATATAACCTAGTAATATATTGCGCATCTGATGTAGTGGCAGGATAGTGTACTGGTTAAAGGCACCTCCTTTGACATGGTAGACCAGGGTTTGAATCCTGGCTGGGGGCAGGTATAAAAATTTTGGAGTATTATAATACCCTAGTAATATAATAACCATATAACACCCTAATAATATAATATTGTTATATTACTAGGTTATCATATGGTTATTATATTACTAGGTTATTATGGTTGTTATATTACTAGGTTATTATATGGTTATTATATTACTAGGGTATTATAATAATCCAAAATTTACATAGCTGCCCCCCAACCAGGATTCGAACTCTGGTCTCCCATGTCAAAGGTGTTTCCTTTAACCAGTAGACTATTCAGCCACTACATTGTAAGCAATATATATTACTAGGTTATCATATGGTTATTATATGGTTATTATATTACTATATAACCTAGTAATATATCAGCCACGTAATGTAGTGGCTGGATAGTTTACTGGTTAAAGGCACCACCTTTGACATGGGAAACCAGGGTTCGATTCCTGGCTGGGGGCAGCTATACAATTTTTGGATTATTATAATACCCTAGTAATATAATAACCATATAATAACCTAGTAATATTAAAACCACATAATACCCTAGCAATATAATATTGTTATATTACTAGGTTATCATATGGTTATTATATTACTAGGTTATTACATTATAATACCCTAGTAATATAATAACCATATAATAACCTAGTAATATTAAAACCACATAATACCCTAGCAATATAATATTGTTATATTACTGGGTTATCATATGGTTATTATATAACTAGGTTATTATGGCTATTACAATATAATAACCTAGTAATATAATAACCATCTAATAACCTAGTAATATAATAACCACATAATAACCTAGTAATATAATCATATGATAACCTAGTAATATAATAACAATATTATATGGTTATTATATTACTAGGTTATTATATGGTTATTATATTACTAGGGTATTATAAAAATCCAAAATGTGTACAGCTTCCCCCAGCCAGTATTCGAACCCTGGTCTCCCATGGCAAAGGTGTTGCCTTTAACGAGTACACCATTCAGCCACTACATTATATGAATAATATATTACTAGGTTATCATATGGTTATTATATGGTTACTATATTACTATTTAACCTAGTAATATAATAAATATTCGATAATTATCGTAAATTCGATAATTATCGAATTTGCGATAGAAAGTCCGGAAACATCAAAAGTCAGAGAAATCCGGGTCCGGCATAGTTCGAGAAGTCCGAGTCCATTCAAACTCATAAAGTTTCGGCTCGAACTCGGGCTCAAGTTCGAGTTTTAGTCCATCCCTACTGGCTAGCCCATTTCTGGTTCTGTGCAGAACATAAAATAAAAGGGCATTTCTTGAACAGTTGTTAAAGAACGTTCAAAAATTCTGTCAGAACCGCAGATTTTGGAAACCTGCAGTTCAGAATTGATACCAGGTTTGTTTCCTAGCATGGATTTATTTAGATATGCGTTACATAACCATTGTTATTAAAGTATGGCTTAATTTAACACAAATCTCTTTTTATAAAGAATCCATGGCACAACTCACTTCTTTATTTGACACAATCTAACTATAACAACTCTATGCAAACAGATATTAAAAACCTTTTTTGAAAAGAATCTGTGGCACTGATCTGAATTTGGATTGTTTTCTTTAGTGTTTTTATTTAACAACTGCTATTAACTACAGTTGAACAAAACTGGTGTTTTTCTTTTTGACAGCAGTTTTACAGAAGTCACTTAAGTTATAACAATTCGATCCCGGCTAGCGCATTGCTGTTTTTTTAAAGCAATTTTTAAAACAACCACAGAACATAGAATAAAAGGGCATTGCTTCAACATTTGTTAACTTTAATTGAATTAACATGGGTTTTTAACTTGTTAATAAGACATACCATGTATATGTAAGAGTGTAGCTGCATTTACAGTATACCTGCTTATGTATTGATTTAGTACACTCTAACTCCAGCATACCTTTCTAAATTCGTATGAAAAACACCAATCTCTTTTTATAAAGAATCAATGGCACAGCTCATTTCTTAATTTGACACAATCTAACTATAACAAGTCTTTCCAAACTGATATTAAATCCTTTTTTGAAAAGAATCTTCAATACATTTTTGACAACCTTTCCACGGAATTTATTTAAGTTCTAACAATCTAATTAGCATGGACCTGAATTATCTTAGAACTGAGAATTTAAATCAAAATACATTTTCTAATGTTTGATTTACCGATTATAAGTTCTGAGTTAAAAAACTTTCAAAAATTCTGTCAGAACTACAGATTTTGGAAACCTGCAGTTCAGAATTGATACCAAGTTTGTTTCAAAAGTAGGGGCAACCTGCATTAAAGCGGCTAGTAGTGTAGTGGTATCATGCAAGATTCCCATTCTTGCGACCGGGTTCGATTCCCGCTAGTGCATTTCTTAAAAAACTGCAGAACATAAATTAAAAAAAGCATCCTTGAACAGTGGTTGCTTTAAATGAATACAAATGGATGCTTAGCTACATTTACAGTAAACATGCCTATGTATTTCTTGATTTAGTACACCCTTTACCAACGTGCCTTTTTAAAACTAGCACAAAACACACAATCTCTTTTTATAAAGAATCCATGGCACAACTCACTTCTTTATTTGACACAATCTAACTATAACAAGTCTATGCAAACAGATATTAAAAACCTTTTTTGAAAAGAATCTGTGGCACTGCTATTAACTACAGTTGAACAAAACTGGTGTTTTTCTTTTTGACAGCAGTTTTACAGGTCACTTAAGTTAACACATTGCTGTTTTTTTAAAGCCTTTTTTAAAACAACTGCAGAACATAGTATAAAAAGGCATTTCTTCCAACATTTGTTAACTTAATTGAATTAAAGGGCATGTCCACCCCCAAAACTATAATCCCCCCACTACTGGCCCCACCATGTAGTGTAGTTTAATCCTTACCTCACATCCCAGCTCCATAGGGTTCTCCTGTAGTCCCCCCCAAAGTCCCAAAAAATGACTACCAGAGGCTAGCAGAGTCCATATAGGACACTGCCTGCTAGCTGGCCTCAGGTAGATTTTTTGCCATGCGTACTGCAGCCCTTCTCCCCCCTCCCCCCCCTCCCGTCCCCGCCCTCCCTCTCCACTCCCTTCTACTACCCTCCCCTAGCATAAAACCCCTTCAGTATGATTTCCCCCATGTCTCCCAGCCCCAACCACCTATTTTTTTTTTTTAGAAAGCTCCCCAAACTCTTACTTACCTCTCCTCTTTCCTCCGGCGAAGTGAGCTGCCGGCAGCCGCGTCTGTGATTGGCTGCCGCTCAGCCAATCACAACGCGGCTGCCGGTCCCCCCCTCTGCTTGCATTTCCTTGCAAGCAGAGGGCCGGAGCGCGGCGGAGGATCGAGGGGAGGTAAGTAGAGTTTGGGGGGCTTTCTAAAAAAAAAATTATAGCGGTTGGGGCGGGACCAGGGGGACCTTATATGAAAAATTTTTAGGGTGGAATAGCCTTTAACATGGGTTTGATACTTGTTAATAACTTTATACATGTTATGTAGAGTGGTAGCTGCATTTACGTATACCTGCTTATGTATTGATTTAGTACACTCTAACTCAGCTACCTTCTAAATTCGTATGAAAACACCAATCTCTTTTTATAAGAATCAATGCACAGCTCATTTCTTATTTGACACAATCTAACTATAACAAGTCTTTCCAACGATATTAAATCCTTTTTTGAAAAGAATCTTCAATACATTTTTGACAACCTTTCCACGAAACTTATTTAAGTTCTAACAATCTAATTTACATGGACCTGAATTATCTTAGAACGAGAATTTAAATCAAAATACATTTTCTAATGTTTGATTTACCGATTATAAGTTCTGAGTTAAAAAACTTTCAAAATTCTGTCAGAACTACAGATTTTGGAAACCTGCAGTTCAGAATTGATACCAGGTTTGTTTCAAAGTAGGGGCAAGCCCACAGTAAAGCGCTAGTAGTGTAGTGGTATCATGCAAGATTCCCATTCTTGCGACCCGGGTTCGATTCCCGGCTAGCGCATTTCTTTAAATAACCACAGAACATAAAATAAATAAGCATTTCGAGAACAGTGGTTAGTTTTAAATGAATACAGATGGATGTTTAACTTGTTAATAAGATTTGTACAATGTGTATGTAAGAGTGTAGCTGCATTTACAGTAAACATGCCTATGTATTTCTTGATAGTGTGTTTAGTGGAGACCTGACAGTGTAGGAGTTGGAGAGAGTTTTATGTGCTTTTTGAGCTTTTTTTGAGCTTTCTGTGTGTGGATTTCAGTATGGTGGTTTAGCACTTGTTGTTAACTACACTTGTATTCCCACATCTTGAGACCCAACAGTCCTTTTAAGGACTAACCTTGTTGTAACGGAGAGGAGGACCCGTCTCTCCACGGAGAATGTGGACCGCCTTACATTCATCAAGATGAATGAGGCATGGATCACATCTCAGTACAGCACCCCTATTGCTGATGCTGATGCCCGTGACTAAAGCCCTCCTGCCCCTGGCCACCCGTACTGCTCCTTCCGCCTCATTTTCCGCCTAGAGGCTTAGCTGATGCCAGCTTAGCTGGCAAATGGCAAATTTTTCTTATTGGCAGGGCCATATATGGTCCTACCTTGCTCTACTGCATTCAAGTTGTGAAATAACAAATGCTCTGCAACAACAGCTACTTTGTTGATCCTACCTGGCCTGAGAGCAGTACTTTGTTCTTCCTTCTCTCTCCACGAGGCACCTTTGTGGTGTCACCTACTCTGACCATCTCATACAGCCGCAACAGCTACTCTGTGGCTAATGTTTTCAGCTCTGGGTCAATCCTGCCTGGCACTAGAGCAGTACTCCATATTACAAAGTGTGGGCCTGCTGTAACTCAATGGTGCGGTTCCTACAAAGCCTTACCCGTTCACCCGCTTTCCCTTGCACGAAGCATACTCTGAGGGAGAGAAGCCAATGGGGTGAGGGGTATGTCCAGTGGGGCCAAGCCTGCCTGGCCCCACAACAATGGTGGCAAAACGCAGTGGACATTATGTAACCCAGTACCCCCATCGCCTTCTTTCCCTTGTTGTGTGCAAACTACTATATAGGGAAATGTGTCCAATGTGGTGTGTGTAATGGCATTAATGGTAAGGTATATACAATAAATATGTTTTTGTCAGAAGTGAATTAAAATATTTTACTACTTATTACAATACAGTAATATAATAAAAAGTATACTTGCCTTCCCTCAGTTGCCGCATGGCTTGAACATAATGAGGCCTCTGCCTCTTGAGATCAGACCACTGTCTCTGGAGGGTAGAGACAGTGGTCTTGTAGCCGAAGCGGCGCAGGATCCGGCGCTGGAGCCCCTCCATAATCCTGCGCTTTCGGCGCTGCACATGATAGGTGCCAGGGGGGAAATCATCGTACCCCCTGGCGAGGAGGTACTGTGTGGCATACATCTGCCTTACAGAACTCGCCATTGCGCAGGCAGAAGGTTCTGGTTCCTCGTTTTTCCGAAAATCCTAGTTTTTCCGAAAATCCTCGTATTTTCGAAAATACCGTTTTTTAAAATTCACGCTAGCGGACTGTAATTTTTAGGTATTGTAGGCATTGATACGTGTTCTTAAGGTCATTACCCAGGTCCCTGAGTGATTAAGTGTACATTACCAAGGCTATTTAGACCACTTTTAATGTGGATTTTGCCGAACTTTCATTTTATACGTTTTAACGGGTCCGCTCGCGGATTTTCGAATTTACAGATTTTTTCGAAAATCCGCAGATCCTCGCGCGGACCGGATTTTTCGAAGTTCGGACATCTCTATTCCTGAGTATTTTTGCAATTTACTTGAAAAAAAATTTTTTTTTGAAGATATTTGCATTTTTACATGTGGACATGAAGACAAAATCGCTAGATTCCCAGCACTTTCTGCTCTGAAACCATGTGACAATCCCTCTTCCCTGTGTCTCCTCCTCCCCTTGCAAGCCCCCCTCGCACCTTCTCTTGAAGCACCCAAGGCCCCTCCCACTCATGGGTCCCATGGCCCCTCCAGTTGCAGGTCACCCTTGGTCCCTTCCCTTACAGCCCCCCCCGCATCAATTCCTTGGCCCTTTTATTTGCAGTCCCACTTGGTCCTTTCCACTCATGGGTGCTGTGGCCCCTCCCCCACTCAGACCCATAACCTCCACACACACATGAGTGGGAGGGGCCATGAGGAGGGTAGGGCTTACCTTTTCTGTGGGTATCTTCACACAGCAGGCAGGGGGAGGGACTTCATGTTTCTCTCACACACTGTGAAGTCAGAGGTTGTGTTGGGCCAGCGGCATGGTGGAGGAGCAGCCTTTGGAATGTCACATGTCATCATCCCACCCCTTAATTTTCTGATCAGTAGTTTCTATATATTTTGGGTTGTGGAGCACGTAGAGAGGTGGTTGATGGCTCGTTTTAAAGGGAGGAACTTGGCCTCACAATCAACTTGTCTGGAGACCACAGTTACACTTTCACACATCATTGCATTATATGCATAGAAGCATCATTCTGCTAATTCAGTCCCCATTTTACTTTAAGTGCAATATACAGCTAGCAGGGCAGTCCTGACTATCGAATGAGATTCACCTCCAACAGTTCTAACAGAAGTAGTGGATTGAACGAGATTACAGTGGGGGAGGGAGAGCCAGCAAGTAAAGTGAGAAAGGTAAGCTTTGCGTAGAAAAATAAGAGTAACAAAGTGTGTGATTTAAATGTATAGCTTTGCAATAGAATGAACTTTGATTTACACTGTACATTCCCTTTAATAGGTGTAGCATTTCCTAAGGGCTACCATGGAAACATGGAAATTACCCAGAAGTTTCTATTCCTTATTTGCATATTCTGAAAGGGAATATATGCTTAATACGCTCCCTATCTTATTTAATTTATTAGTGACATCTGTCTATAGGCGCTTCACACTGCAAAACCAGAGGCCTGCGCTACACTGATGATGGCTCAATAAAGCCAAAACTGGTCTGTGGCTGGCTCTCTGGTTTTGCATTTAGCTTGTGGAATGCTGTAAAACCCTTTTGATAGGTATGGCATTTCCCATGGACTACAATGGAAACATGGAATTTACCCAGAAATCTCTATTCCTTATTTGCATATTCTGAAGAGGAGAAAAAAAATTCAACCACCTCCTTATTTTGAACAGTTTCCAGTTTTTAAAACTAATTACCCCTCAAATTTGAATATACAGTACCCTTTACAAACTATGAGGCAAATCACCCATGTTTGTCCGGAATTAGTGAAAAGCCTATGCTACAAGATGTAATAATGGATTAGCATGGGTTTTGAACTATTATCGCGTTGCCCATGCCATTTCCAAAAATTTTGGGAAATAGCACAACGTAGCCAATGGACTTAGTTATGATTAGCACAGCAATTTTGTACTGTGTCTTACTGGGCTGATGTAGTTGTAAAAAGGTTACGTCCTACCTGACCTGGATCCCAAGATGCACTAGGTCCCGCGAGGGATCCCAATCAGGAAAGGCATTTTTAGTACTACATCGGCCCATATATATTTTTGGAATCTACATAACTTCAGCTAAGTAATTGTGCCAATCTTTCATATGTGTGCGAAATTCCAGACACAGTTCTTAGTAGAATTTCATGGTTTCATGAGATTTAGTAACATAGTAATTGAGGTTGAATAAAGACATATGTCCATCAAGTCCAACCCTTTTACCATCCTTTTCAACCCTACCTAACAGTTGATCCAGAGGAAGTCAAAAAAAAAAAAAAACAGATAAAAAATAAGGGGGGGGGGGGGGGGGGATTCTACCTGACTCCAAATGCCAATCGGAAAGTATCCCTGGATCAACCAGAACTGCATTATATGTATTAATACCAGTAATTCTCAATATTTGTTAGTTTTAGAAACTTATCTAGCCCACTTTTAAAGCTATTTAGTGAAATTTCTGAAACAATTAAGACAAAAGATGATTCAAAGTAAGAAATCTTGCCCAAACCCACATGACAATTAAAACACCCACTAATTATTGATCTCCCACATCTCCTAAATCAAACAATATGCCACATAAATGGGTGAACACAAATACATGTCCAGGAAATAGCCCCCAACACCAAAGAACAATGTTGAGAATTTGCTCTATGGGTAAATATTAGTACTTACAGTAAATTTTCTAAAAAAATCTTTACCAAACCTAACTAAATATCTAAATACACTGAATATCGATAGTATATTGAAGTAAAATGGTACCCTACTTGCATCAGTACACACAGAGGCAAAACTAGCAAGTAGCATCAAAATGAGCCAATGCATAACTTTGGGGCTGTGCTTCAAAGAGCAATCCCAAAAATGATACTGTATCTTTTCGGGATCTATACCCCTTCAGCTTTATAATGTAGCCATTCTTCATATATACATGCAGGATTCCAAGCACAGTTCCTCGTAGAATTACACTCTTAGGGCTAGGCCACACTGCTGCGTTTTTTTTGCGTTTGCGCTTGCGTTTGCGTTTGCGATTGCGCTTGCGATTTTTCAAAATTATTGAAAACGCGGCAACGCAAAAAAAATGTGCGTTTTTCGATGCATTTGCGTTTGCGTTTGCGTTTTGCGTTCTGCATTTTTAATCGCAATCGCATGCGATTTCCTATACTTATTGAAGAAATCGCAAGCGCAAACGCAAAAAAATCGCACATGAAATCGCATGCGATTGCGATTGCGTTTGCGTTTGCGTTTCAGTGTGGCCTAGCCCTTACAGGAGATTTTCTGAAAAAAGATGATTTATCATTAAAAATCAAATAAATATCTTGTGAATTATGTAAAAACCTAATCAAAATGATTGGCACATATCATCTGAGCTTTTTCCTACACTATTTTTCCTTCCTATGTGGCTTGAAAAACAAATCATACAAATCATCATGAAAGAGTAATCCACATTTTTAAATCGCAAAATATACATCAATATTGGGTAGATATGTAATTTTTCACAAAAAACAATCCACCACTAAACATTTTTGTGTTGTTTTACAAGAATTTAGGCAAATTTTTTTTTTTGTCGTTGAAATCTATAAATGAAAAGTCACAAGCCATCCTTTAGTGCTTATATAGTGGAAAGCAAGTGGTATTGACCGACACACACTAAGGAACATATTTATAAAGGTTCGTTAAACGATGCCTTTTCGCCAAATGTTGACTTTTCGCTATTTATAAAGCAGTGATAACCAGTAGCGAAAGGGCATTATCGCTACATTTCACTTTTTGCAAAACATCGCTGTGGTTACCACTTAAGCATATTTATAAAATGTCAAAAAGTGTATTTTTACGTTAAGTTCAGCCACTTTGATTCGCCAAGTCTGAGGTGGCGAAAATGCATAAGTGGCCATTTACATTGGTACATTGTGGAGTGTTTCTCAATACTAATAAGTACTTAGGGGGTTGTTAGACTATTTTTCAGCATTTAGTGTAATACGATTTGTGAGTTCGCTTTTTATGATTTATTTTTCTCTTTTATAAAACCTTTTTTTTTTTTTTAAGGTTCTGATTTTCTTTATTTTCCAATAAAGTCAAATGGGGGTCTGAGGGACATATTTATAAAGGGGCATTATTTTTGCTTTTTTCCCCAACAGCCTTTACCATAATTTTTTAAACTTTCAACTTTTCCTTTCATCAAAGTTATGAAAAAGGCGAATTTTTATCAAAAGCGAAAATTATCTAGCAAAAAGTAGCACTAATAATGCTGAAAAAGCTCAGCACATATGATGGTAAATAGGTAACACTCCCTGGTGGTTTTTCAAAGTAGTATTAAATTGGTAAATACACACTGAACACCTATCTTTGTTATTTAAATATAGCCTAACACATTTGATGTTTTTTTCAGCCAAAGATATGGTAAATACAGAGCGATGCACCGTGCAAACAGCCCGGCGATGTTATATGCCGATAGCGGCGCTCGGAGCATCGCTACCTGGCTGTTCTGTTCCGGCACTTTCAACGCCAGCTATTAGCTGGCGTTGAAAGTGCCACAATAAAATGCAGATTTCGGCATATAACATCGCTTACGGCGGCTGCGCTGTTAACTTTCACGTTAGCCATGCAGCCGCAGCACACATCGGTTAGCGTGACTTATACTCCAAAACAGGATTGATGCGCCCTTTGGTGCATTGCCCTGATAGTGTAAAACTCAAAAAGCAAATGTTCTCTATTTTATGAAAAGGACATGGTAAATATGTTCAAATATATGCAACAGCATTTAAGCTTAAACAGAATGTATTACACAGGTTGACCTTAGGAGGCAGTGTGTTTAATATGTAATTGTTATATATGCTATACTCTATAATGAATGTTACTCTCTATCTCTCATCTATATGCATCTCTATGATCCTGTAAGCACATGTGATGTTACAGTGGTACTGTTATCCCTGAGTGGTAAATAGTAAATACAAAATCACAAGTTATTATACTGTGTCCTCCCTGTGTGATCTACACAAAAGACAATTCTGCCAACAAAATACTGTAAAACTCAAAAGGCAAATTTTCTCTATTTTATTAATAGGACACATTTTTAGTATTGTTTATTTTCAGAAAAGTGCAGCTAATTATCAAACCAGTTCCATTAATATGGGAACATACCATAGTGCTGTGTAAGGAATAGTCATGTTAATGGAACATTCCAGTAAGTAATGATGTTTGGGGAAAATTCTGGTAACACTGCAAAAAAAATGCAACAAAAGGGAGAAAAGGTGGGAAAATATATAAATATTTATAAATAGTTTTAGATTAAAAAATGCCAACAATAGCTCTGAAATTACACTAGAGTGCAATTTCTCTTTTCGCAGTGACAACACACTTAACGCAATTTATAAGGCGAAAACTATCGCCACACATCGCTGCAGTGATACTTTTCCGTGAAGGTGAAAGCGAAAATTAGCGTTTATATAAATAAGGCGAAAATACCGCTATTTGTCACTGCGATGTCCTGCGATAGCGAAATGGCAAATATAGCGACCATTTATAAATATGCCCCTAACTGATCATAAAAATCCAATTCTGTCTTGTAATGGTACCTGTGCGACATTGCTTGCATCTTTAAAATTGGTTCAGTGAAACCGGTGGTCTACTAATCTGCCTTTACTCTGACAATTTGCTGGGGCTTTTGCGCAACTTGGAGAAGACCAATTTTTTTCAATTGTTTTATTGGTTAAAAGTGAATCTGCTTTCTAGGTTGTCTGCTTGAGGAACTTCAGTATGGTGACAGTTTCAGATACGCTACGACCATGCTCTACCCAGGTAACTGGTTCTGCTTAGTTCTGCTTGTTTAAGTTTGCTAAAATGTTGGCATTCACATACTATTGTACAATATGTGGCAGATTGTATGTAAAGTAGTTTGATATTTTCTTATCCGACTTATATGGAAAATTTCCTCAAAACTATACAAATTGTAAGATTTTGTTGTAAATGGCCAGCTTAAAAGGCAACTGTGGTCCCCGAACAAGTTGGGGTTTAATAAAAGCCTGCAGGCTTTACTTTTAAATGAGCCTAGTGAGAAATTATTTTGCATAGAATGGACAAACTACCTGCTTCCAGTAGTTTGAGAAACATCCCCTGACCCACTGCTCTTCCCCAGGGGACGTGCATGGTCACTTAAGACTGCTGATAAATGTTGCTAAGTGAAAAAATCAGGAAGCAAAAACAGAGGAAACGGGAGATTATGCAACATTTCAGGTCGGGACGGTGATTTACCCATCTATTATTTTTTCGTTTTAAGACCTAGACTTGCCCTTTAATTAAAAAAAAAAAAATAACATCATTTTTCTGTTTTCCCAAAATCTGTAAATGTCATGGGAAAACTTAAGGTTAAATGAATATTAAAAAAACAATCACAGACTTTGTTACTATGCAATCAATTTCATGTACATTCTTGGCAGAATTTATATTTGAAATATTCAGTATTACAACAGCAAGTTTGTAAAAAAAATGAAAAGGAAATGCTATTTAAAATGCCATGTTTGGTTTTTCCTTTAGTATGACATTTATAGAGTTCACTTGTATTAACTTCCTCCCTGAGAAGCTGTTGTAACATTTACTGATGCATATGTAAATATGCTCCTTTTAAACCAGCATAAGTGATTGCTTTTTTAGTTTTTATTATGTACTACAGGATATGTACAGTAGCCCCACGAATAAAGCCTGATGTTAGACATCATAAATACAAAAGGTGAACTGTTTTTAGATAGTGTACAGCAAATGAAGATCCAAAATTTGTAATTCAAATTATAAACTAATTTTAACTTAAATGTTGGTGATTCCCCAAATAATGATGGCTTTAATTATAGCTTGTGAATTCTACTAGACAAAATTATAATGGATCAAACACACTTTAATAGGTGTGATTAAAAATGTAAAGTCACAGTGCACTCTATATAATAAATACTCAATATAAACAATAATATTTATTAAAAGGAAAACCAGAAAATATCTAATTTCCTAAATATAAAATATAAAAAAGCCTAAATGGATTGTATAATTCCTCACAGAAAAAGGGACAGCGATGGGGCGACTTCTGGGAACAGATGGAAAAGTTGGCTCATGAGCTGGGTTTCGGTGACAGTGTCCTTCTATGGCTTAGATATGTGGATAATGTCCTGTTGCTATGGAGGGGCACTGTCTCCGAATTGGAACAATTCATGGCAAAATTGAATGTAAACTCCTATAACATGCATTTGACGTTGGAATGGAGCTATAAGGAAGTTAACTTTTTAGATCTCACTTTGATGAAAGAAGGTTATGAACTTAAGAGTAAAACCTATAGGAAAAGAAACGGCAGCGAACTCTGTCCTTAGGGCAGATAGCCATCTTCCTACAAGTCACATCAATGTTATTCCATATTTACAATTTGTGAGGTTAAAAAGAAATTGTTCTAAAGAATCAGATTTCTCTGAGCACGCTTGTGAAATGAAGGAAAGATTTAAAGAAAGAGGTTACAGTCAGATTTAAAAAGGTTACAAAAGAGCTTAATTGGTATGAAGGAAACATCTGTTATTGGATAAACAAGGACACAAGAAGTGGGAGCTAAAATATGGACCATTAAGGACCATATCACTTGTAGAACATAGGGCTAATTTATGCATCAGAATGTTCTTGTGGGATGAGATATGTAGGTAAGGCGGTGAGGAATTTACGGAGAGAGTACAGGAACATCTGAGAGCGATCAGGAAAGGTGCAATTTTACTGAGTGCTCTAGCCAAACATGTTAGTGTTGAACCTAAAGGTGACGCCAAAGCTATAGAGCTCATTGGGATTGATATTGTTCGAATAGGAGAGTGAGGGGGATATTTTAATAAATTAATTTTATAAAGAGAAGTAAAATGGATTTACAGGTTAACAACAGCAAGTCCATACGGTTTAAATGAAGATGCACAATTTACATGCTTTCTGTAAAATTAAGGGGATGTATGTCATGCTGACAAAAGTTTATTGTTTGGATCAATGTGTTTTTAAGGTCTAATAATATTAAATACACATTACATATGCTTAATACTTTTTGGTAAGGCCTTCCCTTTAAGAGGTGGCTGTTTTAAGGAGGGTAGAACCGGAAGTAATTACTTGCCCTGAGGAAGTGCACAGTCTGTGTACAAAATGCGTATTGGCGTGGTAGATGTGGTAGAAGTTTGTGCCGTTAATGTCCGTATTGGATTGATCTGTATTGGTAGACAGCTGGAGCAGTCCTGATGTGTATCTGGAAGTAGTGAGTGCTAAAGCAAGCAGAATCCCCAGAGAGGCATGTGAAGTATAAAGACAGCAATGGCGCATAAGCCCCTTTAGTGGTTTTATGTGGGATATCTGCATTGTCTACCAGGATATTGACTTTCATTTTGGCCATAACTACTGTGTGACACCTAAACTGTATTGTTTATTGATAATGGTTACACAGATTGATTCATTGTAGGAGAACAAACCCACACTTCATTAAGGAGCGGGTGAATTATAAGCCTGGGTGGACTTTACATCTTTCATGCTCGGTGTGTATAGAGCTATAGTGGGACTTTGGAACTTTGCTATTGTTCATCTGTATCTCACGTTTCCCCCTAGGAGACCACACTGAGCTATTTTGAACTACAAAGACTATGATGTATCTCATAGTAGCACCGTATGGGACTATATTGAGTAACTATGGACTTTGCTTTGGGGCCTTCCCGGTCATTCATCTTTTTATACACATTGGTGTGGGGTTAACTTATTTTGAATAAGAATGGTTTATGTAGATTTTATCTTGTGATTATAGTCTGAGTGTGAACAGCTATAATAAATATGTGTGTGTTGAAAACTGGACTCATCTGATATGTTGGTACTGGTATTTCAACCTGTGAGTGCCTTTAGCAGATACTTTGCTTTTTTTTGTCCTAGTAATTGATTTGATATATTTTCTGCAGGCACCACCTAGTATTTTTAAGGTGAAGGTTTGTGCCCCTCGAATAGGTTTATGTGCTCGGAGACACCTGTGACATTGTTAGCTGTCAGCTGCAGTCACTGACTACTATTTTTAACAGCACACTGTTCAAATTATAGGGCAGAAAGTGTGGTAAGAGTACTCTCTCCTACTATAAGAAAATATAGGGTTAAGCTAGAAGTTAAAAATAACACTACAAATACTAGTTCCAGCAGAAAAATAATGTAAACACATTTCCATGAGTTTAAGTACACAACCCCCAAAATAATGGAAATTGGAAGTGCTAATTTTGCAATGCATTATACTGTCTAAAGGCAATTTAAGTAATTTAACAGTTTGTGTAATTAATTAAGGAGCAAAACCTCAAGAACACAAACTGAAGATAAAGGAACCATAACTCGGCACGCCATAGAATGAAAATGTTTTTGCACACAGGCTGTTTTCATTATATCCTGAAAAAAAAATAAAATAAAGTAAATAGTTATACAGAAAATGCTGCACAGGCAGTGAATTTTATAATGGTACTTTCAACATCAATACAAGTTTGTGTGTGCGTGCGCGTGTGTGTATGAAAGTTCATTGTTTAGAATCTGCATCATTTAGGGCCTTTAATACAGAGCAGTAATTACAGCACATTTGGTTTCTAGTCTGAAAAGTCTACAGGCAATGATTTTAAAGTTCATTCAAAGTTAACAGACAATGTATAATAGCTTGCTTAGCTCTGGTGCATTAATTCCACCACAATGTGAACACAGAAGACAAATAACATTGGCATTAACTGCATTAATTTTACATTGCTGTGTTTACCTCTGATTTTCTGTTTAGAGTTTATCAGTTTCATATGTGACCTTGTTTTAAAGGGATACTAAAGTCTCCAGAGCCCATTCATAAACATACACAGGTATTCCACCCCTCCCGGGAGTGGCGGGTGTCTCCCTGATTTTGGGGTGGTTTCCCGCACACCCGCGAGACCACCCCAAACTGAATTATCTTAGAACTGAGAATTTAAATCAAAATACATTTTCTAATGCTTGATTTACCGATTATAAGTTCTGAGTTAAAAAACTTTCAAAAATTCATTGATACCAGGTTTGTTTCAAAAGTAGGGGCAAGCCCACAGTAAAGTGCTAGTAGTGTAGTGGTATCATGCAAGATTCCCATTCTTGCGACCCGGGTTCTATTCCCGGCTAGCACATTTCTTTAAATAACCGCAGAACATAAAATAAATAAGCATTTCGAGAACAGTGGTTAGTTTTAAACGAATACAGATGGATGTTTAACTTATTAATAAGATTTGTACAATGTGTATGTATAAGAGTGTAGCTGCATTTACAGTAAACATGCCTATGTATTTCATGATTTAGTACAGCCCAACTCCAATGTGCCTTTTTAAACTCGTACAAAACACACCAATCTCTTTTTATAAAGAATCCATGGCACAACTCACTTCTTTTATTGACACAATCTAACTATAACAAGTCTATGCAAACAGATATTAAAAACCTTTTTTGGAAAGAATCTGCGGCACTGATCGGTTTGGATTTGATTTCTTTAGTGTTTCATTTAACACTGCTATAACTACAGATAAACAAAACTTGTTTTTTTTCTTTGACAGCATTTTTATACGGAACTTATTGAAGTTCTAACAATCCAATCCTGGTTAGCGTATTGCTGTTTTTTTAAAGCATTTTTAAAACAACGGCAAGAACATAAAATAAAAAGGCATTCTTTAACAGTTGTTTAATTTTAATTGATTAGCATGGATTAATTATATCGTTACATAAACAGTGTTTAGTAAGAGTATTGCTTAATTTTACATGAATGTTCCTCTAGATGTTCGTTTTGGTACTCTAATTTGAATGTTCCTTTCTATTCTCAACTAAACACCAATCTCTTTTATAAAGAATCATGTACAGTCTCTTCTTAATTTGACACATGTCACCTATAACAAGTCTTTAAAATTTTTCTGTCAGATACTCAGATTTTGGAAATCTGCAGTTTTGAATCGATATTCGTTTTTGTTTCGGAACTGTGAATCGTAAAGCATTAAAGGTGCTAGTAGTCTGGTTGCTCATGCAAGATTCCAATTCTTGTAGCCCGGATTAGATTCCTGGCTGTAGAGAATGGCCGAACTATATAACGTTTGGTCCGTTTTCAAACTTTCAACACTTTCAACACTTTCCTAAAGTCAGACGGGCAATTGTTGGGTTTGCGCAAGTTACATTCGATTATATCCTAGGATTATCGCATGAATGAACGATCGATCCTTCCTGTTGTGACGGTCCTTCCAAGGCTTAGCGAACGACGGGTTGGATAGTGAATGGTAAAGGCACTGCCTTTGACATGGGACCAGGTTTGAATCCTGGCTAGGGGCAGCTATACAAATGTTTGGATTAATATAATAACCATATAATATTGTTACTATTACTAGGTTATCATATGGTTATTATATTACTAAGTTATTATATTACTAGGGTTATTATAATATAATAACTGTAATAACCTATTAATATATAACCATATAATAACCTAGTAATATATACCATATGATAACCTAGTAATATAACATATTAATTACTAAGGGTGTTATATGGTTATAATATTACTAGGTTATTATATTACTAGGGTATTAATAATCCAAAATTTGTATAGCTGCCCCCAGCCAGGATTTGACCCTGGTCTGCTTTGTCAAAGGTGGTGCCTTTAACAGCACACTATCCAGCCACTACATTATATGGAAAATATATTACTAGGTTATCATATGGTTATTATGTTTTTTTATATATATATAACCTAGTATATATCGCGCATCTGATGTAGTGGCAGGATAGTGTACTGGTTAAAGGCACCTCCTTTGACATGCTAGACCAGGGTTTGAATCCTGGCTGGGGCAGTATAAAAATTTTGGATTATTATAATACCCTAGTAATATAATACCATAAACACCCAATAAATATAATATTGTTATATTACTAGGTTATCATATGTTATTATATTACTAGGTTATTATGGTTGTTATATTACTAGGTTATATATGGTTTTTATATTACTAGGGTATTATAATAATCCAAATTTACATAGCTGCCCCAGCCAGGATTCGAACTCTGGTCTCCCATGTCAAGGTGTTTCCTTAACCAGTAGACTATTCAGCCACTACATTGTAAGCATTATAAGTTATCATATGGTTATTATATGGTTATTATATTACTATATAACCTAGTAATATCAGCCATGTAATTAGTCCTGGATAGTTTACTGGTTAAAGGCACCACCTTTGACATGGGAAATCAGGGTTCGATTACTGGCTGGGGGCAGCTATACAATTTTTGGATTATATAATCCCCTAGTAATATAATAACCATATAATAACCTAGTAATATTAAAACCACATAATACCCTAGCAATATATATTGTTATATTACTAGGTTTCATATGGTTTTATATTACTAGGTTATTACATTTAATACCCTAGTATTAATAACCATATAATAACCTAGTATATTAAAACCACATATACCCTGCAATATATTGTTATATTACTGGGTTATCATATGTTTATTAATTACTAGGTTATTATGGTTATATACAATATAATAACCTAGATATATAACCATCTAATAACCTAGTAATTAATAACCACATAATAACCTAGTAATATAATCATATGATAACCTAGTAATATAATAACAATTATATGGTTATTATATTACTAGGTTTTATATGGTTTATTATATTACTAGGGTATTATAAAAATCCAAATGTGTATAGCTTCCCCCAGCCAGTATTCGAACCCTGGTCTCCCATGGCAAAGGTGTTGCCTTTAACGAGTACCCCATTCACCCACTACATTATATGAATAATAATTACTAGGTTATCATATGGTTATAATATGGTTACTATATTACTATTTAACCTAGTAATATAATAATATTCGATAATTATCGTAAATTCGATAATTATCGAATTTGCGATCGAAAGTCCGAAACATCAAAAGTCAGAGAATCCGGGTCCGGCATAGTTCAGAAGTCCGAGTCCATTCAACCTCATAAAGTTCGCGCTCGAACTCAAGTTCGAGTTTTAGTCCATCCCTACTGGCTAGCCCATTTCTGGTTCTGTGCAGAACATAAAATAAAAGGGCATTTCTTGAACAGTTTTAAAGAACGTTCAAAATTCTGTCAGAACCGCAGATTGGAAACCGCAGTTCAGAATTGATACCAGGTTTGTTTCGAAAGTAGGAACGAGGCAGAAGCGAAGCACTAGTAGTGTAGTGGTATCATGCAAGATCCCATTCTTGCGACCCGGGTTCGATTCCCTAGTGCATTTCTAAAAAACTGCAGAACATAAATTAAAAAAGGCATTCCTTGAACAGTGGTTGTCTTAAAAATGAATACAGATGGGTGTATAGCTACATTTACAGTAAACATGCCTATGTATTTCTTGATTTAGTACACCCTTTACCAACGTGCCTTTTTAAACTCGCACAAAACACACAAATCTCTTTTTATAAAGAATCCATGGCACAACTCACGTCTTTATTTGACACAATCTAACTATAACAAGTCTATGCAAACAGATATTAAAAAAACCTTTTTTGAAAAGAATCTGTGGCACTGATCTGAATTTGGATTGTTTTCTTTAGTGTTTTTATTTAACAACTGCTATTAACTACAGTTGAACAAAACTGGTGTTTTTCTTTTTGACAGCAGTTTTACGGAACTTATTGAAGTTCTAACAATCCAATCCTGGTTAGCGTATTGCTGTTTTTTAAAGCATTTTTTAAAACAACGGCAGAACATAAAATAAATGAATAAATGAACGATCGATCCTTCCTGTTTGCATACGGTCCTTCCAAGGCGTAGCGAACGACGGGTTGGATAGTGTAATGGTAAAGGCACTGCCTTTGACATGGGACCAGGGTTTGAATCCTGGCTAGGGGCAGCTATACAAATGTTTGGATTAATATAATAACCATATAATTTGTTCACTATACTAGGTTCATATGGTTTATATATTACATTTTTAATTACTAGGTATTTATAATATAATAACCGTAATAACCTAGTAATATAATAACCATATAATAACCTAGTAATATAATAACCATTGATAACCTGTAATATACAATATTATATTACTAGGTGTTATATGTGTTATAATATTACTAGGTTATTAATTACTAGGGTTTATAATAATCCAAAATTTGTAGAGCTGCCCCCAGCCAGGATTTGAACCCTGGTCTGCTTTGTCAAGGTGGGGTGCCTTTAACTAGCACACTATCCAGCCCTACATTATATGGAAAATATATTACTAGGTTATCATATGGTTATTATATGTTTTTTATATTATATAACCTAGTAATATATCGCCCATCTGATGTATGGGCAGATGTGACTGTTTAAAGGACACCTCCTTGTACATGGTACGACCAGGTTTGAATCTGGCTGGGGCAGCTATACAATTTATTTTGGTTTTTTATAATACCCTAGTAATAATAACCATTAACACCCTAATATATCATATTGTTATATA
Source organism: Hymenochirus boettgeri (assembly GCA_019447015.1). Lineage (NCBI taxonomy): Eukaryota > Metazoa > Chordata > Amphibia > Anura > Pipidae > Hymenochirus > Hymenochirus boettgeri. The sequence continues at coordinate 105,325,449 of CM033475.1, read as the reverse complement.
CTAGTTTATCATTGGTTATTATTTACTAGTTATTATGGTTGTTATATTACTAGGTTATTATATGGTTATTATTTACTAGGGTATGATATAATCCAAATTTACATAGCTGCCCCCAACCAGGATTCAAACTCTGGTCTCCCACGTCAAAGGTTTTCCTTTACCCAGTAGACTATTCAGCCACTACATTGTAAGCATTATAAGTTATCATATGGTTATTATATGGTTATTATATTACTATATAACCTAGTAATATATCAGCCACGTAATGTAGTGGCTGTATAGTTTACTGGTTAAAGGCACCACCTTTGACATGGGAAACCAGGGTTCGATTCCTGGCTGGGGCAGCTATACAATTTTTGGATTATTATAATACCCTAGTAATATAATAACCATAAAATAACCTGTAATATTAAAACCACATAATACCCTAGCAATATAATATTGTTATATTACTAGGTTATCATATGGTTATTATATTACTAGGTTATATACTATAATACCCTAGTAATATAATAACCATATAATAACCTAGTAATATTAAAACCACATAATACCCTAGCAATTAAGTTTGTTATATTACTAGTTATCATATGGTTATATATTACTAGTTATTACATTATAATACCCTAGTAATATAATAACCATATAATAACCTAGTAATTATAAAACCACATATACCCTAGAAATATAATATGTTGTATATTACTGGGTTATCATATGGTTATTATATTACTAGGTTATTATGGTTATTACAATATAATATCCTAGTAATATAATACCCATCTAATAACCAGTAATTAATAACAAACATAAACCTAGTAATATAATCATATGATAACCTAGTAATATAATAACAATATTATATGGTTATATATATTACTAGGTTATTATATGTTATTATATTACTAGGGTATTATAAAAATCCAAAATGTGTATGCCTCCCCCAGCCAGTATCGAACCCTGGTCTCCCATGGCAAAGGTGTTGCCTTTAACGAGTACACCATTCAGCCACTACATTATATGAATAATATATTACTAGGTTATCATATGGTTATTATATGGTTACTATATACTATTAACCTAGTAATATAATAAATATTCGATAATTATCGTAAATTCGATAATTATCGAATTTGCGATCGAAAGTCCGGAAACATCAAAAGTCAGAGAAATCCCGGTCCGCATAGTTCGAGAAGTCCGAGTCCATTCAAACTCATAAAGTTCGGCTCGAACTCGGGCTCAAGTTCGAGTTTTAGTCCATCCCTACTGCTAGCCATTTCTGGTTCTGTGCAGAACATAAAATAAAAGGGCATTTCTTCTTGAACAGTTGTTAAAGAACGTTCAAAATTCTGTCAGAACCGCAGATTTTGGAAACCTGCAGTTCAGAATTGATACCAGGTTTGTTTCGAAAGTAGGAACGAGGCAGAAGCGAAGCACTAGTAGTGTAGTGGTATCATGCAAGATTCCCATTCTTGCGACCCGGGTTCGATTCCCGGCTAGTGCATTTCTTAAAAAACTGCAGAACATAAATTAAAAAGGCATTCCTTGTACAGTGGTTGGCTTTAAATGAATACAGATGGATGTTATCTACAGTACAGTACAGGCCTTGTATTTCTTGTTTAGTACACCCTTTATCCATGTGCCTTTTTAAACTCGCACAAAACACACAATCTCTTTTTATAAAGAATCCATGGCACAACTCACTTCTTTTATTGACACAATCTAACTTAACAAGTCTATGCAAACAGATATTAAACCTTTTTGAAAAGAATCTGTGCACTGATCTGAATTTGGATTGTTTCTTTAGTGTTTTTATTTAACAACTGCTATTAACTACAGTTGAACAAAACTGGTGTTTTTCTTTTTGACAGCAGTTTTACGATCCCGGCTAGCGCATTGCTGTTTTTTTAAAGCAATTTTTAAAACAACCGCAGAACATAAATAAAAGGGCATTGCTTCAACTTTTGTTAACTTTAATTGAATAACATGGGTTTTTAACTGGTTAATAAGACATACCATGTATATGTAAGAGTGTAGCTGCATTTACAGTATACCTGCTTATGTATTGATTTAGTACACTCTACCTCCAGCATACCTTTCTAAACGTATGAAAACACCAATCTCTTTTTATAAAGAATCAATGGCACAGCTCATTTCTTAATTTGACACATCTACACTATAACAAGTCTTTCCAAACTGATATTAAATCCTTTTTTGAAAAGAATCTTCAATACATTTTTGACAACCTTTCCACGGAATTTTTTAGTTCTAACAACCTAATTAGCATGGACCTGAATTATCTTAGAACTGAGAATTTAAATCAAAATACATTTTCTAATGTTTGATTTACCGATTATAAGTTCTGAGTTAAAAAACTTTCAAAAATTCTGTCAGAACTACAGATTTTGGAAACCTGCAGTTCAGAATTGATACCAGGTTTGTTTCAAAAGTAGGGGCAAGCCCACAGTAAAGCGCTAGTAGTGTAGTGGTATCATGCAAGATTCCCATTCTTGCGACCCGAGTTCGATTCCCGGCTAGCGCTTTCTTTAAATAACCGCAGAACATAAAAAATAAGCATTTCGAGAACAGTGGTTAGTTTTAAAAACGATACAATGGATGTTTAACTTATTAATACATTTGTACAATTGTATGTATAAAGATGTAGCTGCATTTACAGTAAACATGCCTATGTATTTCTTGATTTAGTACACCCTAACTCCAAGTGGCCTTTTTAAACTCGTACAAAACACACCAATCTCTTTTTTATAAAGAATCCATGGCACAACTCACTTCTTTTATTGACACAATCTAACTATAAAGTCTATGCAAACAGATTAAAAACCTTTTTTGGAAAGAATCTGCAGCACTGATCGGAATTTGGATTTGATTTCTTTAGTGTTTTCATTTAACAACTGCTATTAACTACAGATAAACAAAACTGGTGTTTTTCTTTTTGACAGCAGTTTTACTAGGGTATTATAAAAATCCAAAATGTGTATAGCTTCCCCCAGCCAGTATTCGAACCCTGGTCTCCCAGGCAAGGTGTTTGCCTTTAACGAGTACACCATCCAGCCACTACATTATATGAATAATATATACTAGGTTATCATATGGTTATAATATGGTTACTATTACTTTTAACCTAGTAATATAATAAATATTCGATAATTATCGTAAATTCGATAATTATCGAATGCGATCGAAAGTCCGGAAACTCAAAAGTCAGAGAAATCCGGGTCCGGCATAGTTCGAGAAGTCCAGTCCATTCAAACTCATAAAGTTCGGCTCGAACTCAAGTTCGAGTTTATTCCATCCCTACTGGCTAGCCCATTTCTGGTTCTGTGCAGAACATAAATAAAAGGGCATTTCTTGAACAGTTGTTAAGAAAGTTCAAAAATTCTCAGAACCGCAGATTTTGGAAACCTGCAGTTCAAATTGATACCAGGTTTGTTTCGAAAGTAGGACGAGGCAGAACGAAGCACTATAGTGTAGTGGTATCATGCAAGATTCCCTTCTTGCGACCCGGGTTTGATTCCCGGCTAGTGCATTTCTTAAAAAAACTGCAGAACATAAATAAAAAAAGGCATTCCTTGAACAGGTGTTGGCTTTAAATGAATACAGATGGATGTATAGCTACATTTACAGTAAACTAGCCTATGTATTTCTTGATTTAGTAACCCTTTATCCAACGTGCCTTTTTAAACTCGCACAAACACACAAATCTCTTTTTATAAAGAATCCATGGCACAACTCACTTCTTTATTTGACACATCTAACTATAACAAGTCTATGCAAACAGATATTAAAAACCTTTTTGGAAAGAATCTGCGGCACTGATCGGAATTTGGATTTGATTTCTTTAGTGTTTTCATTTAACAACTGCTATTAACTACAGATAAACAAAACTGGTGTTTTTCTTTTTGACAGCAGTTTTACTGAACTTATTGAGTTCTACCAATCCATCCTGGTTAGCGTATTGCTGTTTTTTAAAGCATTTTTTAAAAAAACCGGCAGAACATAAAATAAAAAGGCTTTTCTTTATCAGTTGTTAACTTTAATTGAATTAGCATGGGTTAATTCATGGGTTACATAAACAGTGTTTATGTAAGAGTATTGCTTAAAGGGCAAGTCCAGCCCCAAAATGAAAACTTACATACAGGTAAATCACCCTCCAAAACCCTAAATGGTAATAGTTTGAAATCTGAAATATATAAGTCTAACCTGAAATCCTGTTTCCCCTGTTTCTGATTCCTGGTTCTTCCAGTTAGTAACTGTCCTCCACATCTTCGCCCAAAACGACAAATCTGTTGGGATCAACCAGCTGGAAAGAAGCGTCCCTATCCTTCCGTCCCCTACTTCCCCTGGTGACCCTTACAAATCCATCTTCCTTTACCACCCTATCTGCCCCATTTCCACCCTCCAGTTTACTGGCCCCTGCCAGTACCTGCAATTCCCCAAGATTTGTCAAGCCCTGCAATGCTGCAAGTTTCCCCTTTAGATTCTGGACCTCAGATTCCAAGATCCCATACATGCGACAGGATGCATGTTGCATGGCCCCAACAAAACAGCAACAGCAATACACAAGAAAAAACAGCAATACACACAAGAGAAACCGCAGTCTTGTTCTTAAATGCTTTGTTGTTCTAAACGCTTAGGTTTCTTAACGCACCCCTTTAAAACAGAAAATCCCCTTTCAAGTAAGTATGAGCTAAATTGCTCTGGAGGAAGAACTTGTGTGTGGTTACCAACCTACTGATTCCCTTGACAAATCTATGGCCATCAAAATTGACTGTAGATTCAGGGAGGGTTATCAAGAGAAATTAATGGTTATTCCACTGACCCCTTCTGTTCTCTCCACCTTCCACAGAGGAACCCATGCAATTGGGTATGTCCAACCTTTCTCTGGTGGAAAAGAACAGAAGGCTTCAGGAAGGACTCTGTCTTTATTGAGGCACGGCGGGTCGCTTCTCTAAGGTCCTAAAAAGGGGTATAGGAAGGCTGAAAACTTCAGCACCTAAGAGGGTTAGAGGAGGGCTACCTAGACGATCAGATAATTCCTCCCAATGTCCAACCCAATAAAATTCTGTTACCTGTTAAAAAATTTTGGGGTTCTAGTGTTTTCCATTCTCAGGCCTTTTTGGATAGTGGAGCGGCTGGAAACTTTATGGATCGTACCCTAGCCATATCCATGGGTGTTCCATTAAAACCTCTACTTACTCCTATTCAAGTTCTTGCCATCAACGATACTTCCCTACTTTCCAGCAGTTCTGTATGTATCACTCCTGAGCTCACTATCCAATTACAATCTGGTTATCCTGAGACTTTAACCTTCTTCCTTTTAGACCTTCCATCTTACCCAGTTATCCTAGACCTACGCTGGTTTCAAAAAAACAATCCAGTCATAGATTGGCCTACTGGTCAGATTATCAAGAGGAGGGTTAATCTTAAAAGTCTGGTTCTTCTCTTCCTTTTTTTTTTTTACTGATCGGAAAACACTGCCAACATGTTATCGTGATTATGTTGTTTTTTTCCCTGTAGGCTGCCGATAAACTACCTCCACATCGGTCATATGATTGTCCCATAGATCTATTACCTGGTACCATGCCTTCACAAGAACATTTATATTTTAATGGATATGACTTACCTCCTTTAGGAATGGACCTTCTTTGGACCCACTGCAATGGATATTACTTACCTCCTCTAGAAACGGTTTTTCCCTCCTTCTCTGCATATAAACGATCTGAATCGAACTATTGCTAACCAGCACTAAACTGTTCTATAGTGCTGGGATTATGAGTGTTACATTTATTTTACAGATGTATATACATTATGCATGATTGTGTTATTTAATATAGGTAACTAAGGACGCTTTGACAGACTGGGTATCATGGAGTATCACGGGCATGGGAGTCACATGACGACGTTACGTTGGTCACGCCTCCTTACGTCCAGCTGTGGATTGGGCAGTTTACTCTTTAAATAGTAGGGACTTCCCGGCTCACCGCAGCGCCATTGAGAAAGCTTCTATAAGCGAAACGCATTTGGGGTGCTGGGGTCCCCTATCTACCTACCATGTGGTTCTGGTCTCCTGTTACTTGAGCCTGATACTCTGCAATACCTGGTTGACTGCCGTGCATGGACGCTCTTGACTTGACTAAGACGAATTGCTAAGTATATTGTCTCTACTACTGCTCAGTTGACGGCCACAGGATACAGTATTTCTATAATGACTGTAGACACATTGGTTCAGGTTAGAACATCTGTAATGGGGGGCCTGATTTAGGGGTAGAGCAACCATTTACTATTTATTACTTTTTGATTATTGTGATTTTAGATGTCAATTTAATAAATTTAGATCTTTTAGCCATATATTCTTGCCTTTTTATATGTTTATATATACTATTTTGGTTAATAAAATGTCTATAAAAGTTTGCAAAGCCAAAAAAAGTTGCATCTTGTTGCGAGATAAAGAAGGTAGCCAGCACTTTGACAATTTTTAAGGGTCTATTGTGATCCCTGAGGAAGAGATGATAAAATCCTAGCTGAACGTAAGCACTAGAAGAGTTCATGGAACAGAGGCAAAGGGTATAGATTCCAGATAGTGATCTTGGTAAGGACTTGATAGTTAATACAAGAGTGCGTAAGAAAACTCAACAAAAAAGTATGAAATATAAACCCCTTCTTGAGATTTTTTTCTATATAGTTTTTGCTCGGATAAGTGGACAGCCAAAAGGAATTACCAAACCAGGAAGTAGCTCCACAGGATAGTCAAAGATTTCATGAGGACATTTATCTTTGGTGAACTAGAGATATGGAGAAGATATCACGGGTTCAAAAGATATGGATATTATGAAACCTGGAAGCCTTTGAACAATACTGAGAGATGAGTACTGTAGGAAAAGGTGATACCTTTTTATTATGGACTAAAAGTTCATTTTTACAGACAAGCTTTCGAAAGATACACTTCTCTCTTCAAGCAGTACTAAGAAACACAGGGTAGATTACATCTTTAAAGTTGATAGAGTTACAACCTTTTTTATGGAAATCCTATTATGGAAATCCTCCAACTTTAAAGATGTAATCTACCCTGTGTTTCTTAGTACTGCTTGTCCTGTGGAAGAGAGAAGTGTATCTCTCGAAAGCTTGTCTGTAAAAATTAACTGTTATAATAAAAAGGTATCACCTTATCCTACAGTACTTACTCATCTCCAAGTATATTGCAACCGGACTAATACAGCTACAACTATTTTATCTTGAACAATACTGAGAGTGAGAGCAAAAGGCAATTTTATGGGTTGCCCAATTTATTGTGGGATTATGAGCGCTCAACGAAGGCATACCCAGAATAATGAGAAACAAAGGAGAAGTGATAAAAGAGAAAATTAAAAAGATTGGTCAGCAAAATTTATAACAAAAATATGGTCTCCCGAGAATCCCTTCAGCACAGATACCCCAATTGATAAATCTGGCCTCCTAATAAAGCGTTCCCACCCCTCTCCAATATAGCTGGGCACGTGTTTCACCAACGTGACTGTGGGCTCTGTCAGGTGGCCAACAATGTGACACGGGCAGATAAAAATGCAAAGTTACTGGAAAACTGAGACAGTTCTGCACATTTCAGAGGCCGTCCTTTACTCTTCTAATGCACGGATGACAGAGACCAAGCCCAGGTCCAGTACCCCCCCCCCCTTGTTGAAGCCGTTACTGCGGACATTACAACACTTGCGTGACCCGCGACCACGTGCATATGATGAAGAACAAGTGCCCCGGGTCTCCAGCATTGAAGTAAAAATAAAATGGCTCTGTGGTTGTCCTGTGGCTATTACCACCGCTATAATCCGGTCCCGACAGTAGCATTTTCGCGGGAATCCATCCACGTGGATTTGTTTACACCGGTAGTGACGACAAGTACTGGGGCTGATGACATTGAAGGCCGTACCAAGCCACTGGATGACGCGCGATGTTAGCGCGGTATTGCGCATGCGTAATGTTTGCTTTTCGGCTGCTGGGAAGTTAGGCCGTGATTTTAGAAAACCGATTAACTGGATATTGGAGCAAATTCAGCAAAACGACTATGGCGGTTCAGGTTGGTGACTCCGGTAGATATTACTGAACAAATATCATTGTTATTGGTGGACAGGTGTCTTGTGTACTTAAATATATATGCCCCTGACAAATGCATTGTCAATAACTTGTGTATTGTTTCATTGTCACTTTCTGTGGTTGTTTTTTTCCCGTATACACATCACACAAATTTTCCTTTAACACGTTTGTCTTTGCTGTGCAATTTATTAAAGGGAGTGATTTGTAGTCCTTTTCTATATAGAAAGTTGGCAGCAACTGACTTATCTCTGAACTAATCCAAGATTTTCTAGCTGTTATTCTCGTTTATTAAGAATTACAATATATATATATATTTTTATATAATTTTCAAGGATGTGTTGTCTTCTTACAAAAAACATGATGGTCCTAAAGGGTAACTAAACCATTATTTTTCTAAACCTTAATCTGAACCCGAAAGCTGAAAATGGGCTGGACCGGCAGCCCTGTCTGTCATTGGCTGAGAGGCCGCAGGAGCGAAGGGCTGTAAGTATGTTTCTGCTGGTTATTTTAGTAATCTGAAATTGCAGTTGGGGGTGTGCATGGGTGCCCTACAATATATTAAAATGATATGTATACTGGGAAATCTATTTTTTTAATTGCCCATTATTGGAATCTATCATTCTTTCCAAATATCACTGTACCATTTTTTTGTTGATCTGTCCTCTTATGTCTTTGGATATGCAATCTGAAACATCTTACATTTAAGCTGTCAATCAAGTGACTTCGTATCATAAACTCTTCTGTTATTTATAGTTTTGCTGTTGCTGGAATGGTGACAGTTGGTGTGTGAACTGCATGGTGGGAAATTCACTCTCCCAGTGCTGTTTTATAGGTATTACTGAACATGCTTTCCCTCACAGTGAGTCAGTCTGACTGGGGGATGAGCTTGAGCAAAATAAGTACAGGATTGAAGTCATGCAGCAACACACACATCAGAGTAAGTGTTGCTTACATGTATTCATTTATAGATTGAAATGAGACAGTAATTTTTTTCAATGTACAATTCCTTTAATGTTAGGTGAACGGCAGGCATAGAGTGATCCGTATGGTGGGAGGGAGAGGGGGAAAGGGCTCCCCTGTGCATGTCACACTACCTCCTGGAAGCAAGAGAGGAGGCAGAAACGCTTATACAGGAAGACAGCTCCTACTCTTCAGTTTCCTTTACTTTGTACAAGCACTGCAGGACAACCATAAGGAGCAGAGATGTAAGGTTTTTTTTTAAACTACACAGTGGGGCCAGTTGTAGGTTAAATTTTAGTTTTGGGGGTGGACATGTCCTTTAAACACTTCCTATTTTGGGGGCATGGTGGACCCCCTTTTTTTTAAATATCCCCACCCCTCCTAGTGATGGACTTTGTTCTTCTCCATTTTGTGGCCCCCCAGACCTTGTTAAAACCCCTAAAAAAACATCTAGAGGATCGAATTGGGCTGGAGGTATCCATATTAGTAGGCTTCCTCTGAGCTTCCACATGTAGGTGAATCATCTGAGCTATCCAAGGTACTTGTATATCTCCTTATGCTTCTCCTTCTTCCAAATTACATACTCCCCTCCGACTTTCCTACCAGCCACCCATATGGATATCCAGACTGGGCCTTTGTCAAAAGAAGTAGAAGGAAAGAAAAGAACATGAATACCAACAGTGAAGGGGAAAAGCAAGACAGGAGGAAGAACATGGTCATCCCATATGTAGCAGGGGTCTCCGAGAAATTAAGAAGAATTTTCAAAAAACATCGTATCCCTGTCTGCTTTAAAACCGAACAACACCTGAGGCAGCAATTGGTACATCCGAAAGACCCAATACCAAAACACAAGAAAAGCGACATCATATATGCAGTGCAGTGCAGTGAAGAATGCTCTGATTTGTTGTGGGGGAGACAAACAGCAACTGCATCAACGTATGGCCCAGCACAGAAGAGCCAATTCCTCGGGTCAGGACTCAGCCGTGTATCTGCATCTTAAGGATAAGGACATACCTTTGAGATTGTAATGTTAACATACTGGCGAAGGAACTTGACTGTGTCAAGAGAGGTGTTAAGGGCCTTTATTGAAATAAAGAAACCAAGCCTAAATAGAGGTGGGGGGGTTCGACACCACGTGTCTGCACTGTACAATGCTTTTAAAACCTACTCTGTGGGCGTTCCATACACCTCTTGCCACTATCTAATCACACCCTTAACACGCGTGGCGTGTATATGCTATTAGGATTTTCCAGGGTACATAATGCCACAGATTCTTGTACAAGTCATTCTGAATTGAGAAAGCCAGTCGGATGACTAGCGAAACGTCTTCAAGAACTACATTTCAAGTCCCAGTTTGATCTAATTGAATACAACAGATATAGCCACCCATATACTTTTTTGAGTTTATAGTCTTGTTCCTCTCCTACATATGTCGTCTTTTTAAAAGAAACCAGATCATCTCTGTATTTGATATGTTGTTTGAGTTTGGATACCCAATCACATGCTGATCTCCAGCTTAAAGGGACAGTTCAGTGGAAATAATCAATATTTGTTAAATTGTTAGTTTGGGTAGGCCTTCTTAGTTATTCTACATATTCTCTCGTGAAGGTTCTCATTCATCCAGGTCATGGTATATCTGTTGTATTCAATTAGATGCAAACATGCCCTTTAAGAAGACTTTTACAGCATGGTAAATTCCCAGAAGTCATTGTTCCTTATTTGCATATTGCTGAAAAGGGAGTATCAAAGCCTGAATTCTCTCTACTCTATTTAATGTATAAAAACAAGTACAGATCATAATCACGATTCAAACCTAAGGGGGCAAGGGACTTTAATTTTTGTATCTACTTAACCTCCTTTTTCTTCAGAGTGATTTCCCTATCTCCACACCTTCTTAATACATTCACCCTGTCAATAAGCATTTATTTTAGCTCGGCCTCCCATTGCCCTTTCTCTATATGGTGTCTGGAAACTGGCAACCTAACGTTGTCTGTTGGTATATTGGATTTATGTTGGTAGATCCAGGTTTTTACTGGTAAAGTGATTTTCCCCACATAGATTTTCTTACATGGGCAGATGATTATGTATATTATGTAAGAGAAATTACAAGTATAGTAATTACATTATACCTATGGTTGGTGGGTGGATTAAAAAATTAAGTCCCCTTTTGAACATTAGTGCATTGTACACAAGAAATGCATTTATACATGCCTGTCCCCCGAGTTCCTGTAAGGAACGTGTCTGCATTCACTTAAATATTGTAAAAGGTCCTCTCCTGTAAGAGGTGGATGTCTAAACTCTTCTGTATTGTGATATGGAGGTCTCCTCCATTGTTTCCTTGGTATTCTATTAATTGCTCCATGGGCATTAAAATACTGAGTAACAAATGGAATACATTTAAAGGGGAACTGTGGTCTCCAAACAAGGTAAGCTTAAATGAAAGGCCAGTTTCCTACCTTTAAAACGAGTCATTAACCACCCCTCTACGTGCTCCACAGCCCAAGATATACAGAAATGACTGACCAGAAAGTTAATGGGTGGCTGACATATGACATTCCTAATGCTTCTCCTGCACAGTGCCGCCGGCGAGCACAGCCTCAGACTCCCTCAGTGTGTGAGGGAGACAGGAAGTCCTCCTCTCTGCTGTGTGAAGTCCTGACAGAGAAGGTAATGGAATCTACAGCCTTTTCAGGCAGAGTTCTCACTCTGCCTGAAAGGCTGTTTCCACAGAGTTTTCTGTAGGGGGTGGGTGTCTGAGTAACCCACGCCACCCACGAGCGGGGCTTAGGCACATCACCTATTAGCCTCCACCAGGCCACACAGTGGCAGGTGAAGAGTTCGCTAGCATAGATGTGCTGGGGGCGACATTCGACCCCCATTGCAGTCCCTCATAGCTGTAAATAGAAAGTATCTTGGTATCTAAAATAGTTATAGTGGAGTACAATTTCTAATAGTCTTAGAAAAAAATTCACCTGTGCATTGGTGGCAACGTCTCAGAAGTCTCCCACACGCCTCCACATCATCAACATGTGGTATGGAGGTGTAGAGGCTGGAGACACCCACATGGCCAGAAGCCATAAATAGGAACATACGTCTATTTACAATAAATAAGTCAGAGTTGAAGTATTTCTCCTTTGTAATGTTACTTTTATTTTGTACCTCTTAAGTTAAGTTGTGTAAAGTGTGCCTTCAACCTTAGGCTGTGTACACACAGGAAATAATTTGTTCCGACCAAGCGTTCGCTACTAGCAAGCGATCGGTCTGGACAAATGACTGTCGGTCACGGCTGGCAGTTCGCTAAACGATCGCTTGTGATTTGCCAACCAGATTGGACGAATGGGCAACTGTGCTCGGTCGCGGCCACCCTGCACACACAGTAAGATATTTTCAGCCAACCGACCAATACAAGCCGCTGTCGATCGAAGGAAAATATCTTACCGTGTGTACAGAGCTATGTGTAATTGGAGTGTGTCAATCTTTTCTAATGGACAAAAATGAACCGGAGGGCGGCCAGCGCCGGCTAGTGTACCGGAGGGCGGCCAGCGCCGGCTAGTGTACCGGAGGGCGGCCAGCGCCGGCTAGTGTACCGGAGGGCGGCCAGCGCCGGCTAGTGTACCGGAGGCGGCCAGCGCCGGCTAGTGTACCGGAGGGCGGCCAGCGCCGGCTAGTGTACCGGAGGGCGGCCAGCGCCGGCTAGTGAACCGGAGGGCGGCCAGCGCCGGCTAAGAAACTTAGCACACACTTATGCTCTTAAACACTCTTGGGGGTCTGCTGGTGCCAAAACTTGGAACTCAAGATGTTTTGGATTGTTAGCAGAATGCAACAAAAGGCATGCTGTGGCAGTTTTAGTCTTTTAATAGCCACCACTGCTATATAGGTACTGGCACCAGCAGCCCCCCGAAAGAAAGTTTAGCTGTCCCTGTCAGTACCTGTACACAGCAATGAGACAGAGGATAAAATGCCTCCCCCCCCCATCCCCCACATGTACTCTCACAAGCAGAAATGAATTCAGTATAACTGAATAGCAGTTTTTCCCCTTCTGTTCTGCTATGGAGGATCACAGCACAATAGAGCTCCAAGTTGAGGAAAGGAGCAGAGCCCCATTGAGAGTAAAGCCACTTACCGAGTCATGGTGCCATGCAGCAAATACAAGGAAATCCAGGAAGAACATGCCCCCTTTCTCTTCATCTAAAAACTGAGCTCCTGTGTTGTAGTGAATGCAGTATTGCATGAATAAAAGTCCCCCTCCACCCCCTGATGTGCACCCTGGGACTTTACATAAGGGAGTAAGAGAGCGTGCTATATCATACTACATTATATGGGTTTGACAGTCATTGTCTGTGGCCGAAACCAGCACAGGTTTTTCACCCCAACCAACCTATATACGAAAGTATTGGTACATACATATTGGCACATACACCTGAGATTTATTGTATTGACCTGTCCATGTGGACAAAAGGTCAAATTTATTATCTCCCAATACAGATCCTCCATCAATTGTAGACAAATGACTACCAGTTCCCAGGCATTTTGTGAACAAGGGCCACAAGGCTGCTGATCTTAGATTTATGGTTTTGGAGGTAGTGTTGGGAGAGTATGCCAATAGACAATTTAGAGTTAAGGAAACCTGAAACCTGGATGATAAAATATCTCTTATAACACTAAAGGCATGAACTGGGATTATGACTTGAATCTATTTTTATAAACATACATTTTGTGACTAATCTCTTATGGTCCTTTTCTAAGTGATATTATGTGTTTAATTACGCTGAATCCTTGGGATGCCTGTTTTTTTCTGTTAGACCCTTCAAATATACATACAGCAGGGTAAACGTTTCTATTATATAACTTCCAGTGGGGGGGGTATATTAAAAGGAATGTCCAACCCTTAGAAAAAATAAGCAGGGATAGCTTACACCTGATTGGTTGGGGCAAATTTAGCACCATTTTAAACGATAAGAACTTTTGTTGAATAACCGGAAGTGTTTAACCCTTTCACTGCCAGGAGATTTCATTTTTTTTTTGCGTTAACTGCCAGAAGAATTTTCAGGATTTTGTCCTTAATCGCTTTAGACTAATTTTACAGTAGGAAACTTTGCAGTAAATCAGGAATATTATACATTGTTTTTTTCAGCACAAAGTGTACTTTAATATGGTAACAAAATTTTGTAACTTTTCTGGAAATTTTACTGGAATTATGGGTAAAATATGTAAAAAAAATGAAAAATTTGCAATTTTCATGGATTTTCCCATTTTTACTATAGTATCTTAAGGTTACACAAAAATCTTACTGTTTCTAAAAGCTCAGATACTCCCGAGTACAACGATACCAGATATATGTAGGTACCCGACGTTTCCTGTACAGGAGACCCCCCCAAACTAAAACTGCACCTCCTAGAATAGAATATTACACCAAATTAAAATGTGTAACCACTACTGACAGTTAACATAGAATATCTACAAATTATCTAAACTATCCCCAAGTGAGATATTTTAGAAACTCACACACTCGCAGGATTTTACGAGTGAGGTTAGTTTCGATCAAATGCAGATACCCGGACGCAGCTCTTCGTCAAATGAAGTTACTTTCTCACATTTTCCTTTTTTTCCCACTGAAAATCAGAGACAAAATCAAATGCGAATTTCAGCTAAAAACTGTGGAGGAAAGTTCAAACGCATCTCAAATATGAAAGCCTAACCCCTCCCGATAAAACGGTATGCCACATTCATGGGTGTACCCAGAGACATGGCTACCAACTAACCCAGAGCGTGACCAGTGCCAAAGTCAGTAGCAGCAAAAAAAAATTAGCCAGTTTTGTATTTGAACAGTCTGCAGTTTTTCCCACAAAACACCCCCCCAACTCAAAAATACCCCCCACAAACTATATATTCCTGAAATCACCAACCTTCAGCTATGTAACGCTGTAGTTCGTTCATTCATACCATCAATGGTGTGGGCGCCAGTTTTCGTAGAAGTTTGCACTTTTACCAGATTTTAAAAAAAATGAACATCAAACAACGTTCAAAAAGGTCGAAATCATGTCAAAACCCCATGGAAGTAAAAAAAAGGTACCAAATATCAATCTCCCAAATGCCTGAATCAAACGGTATGCCATATGTGTGGTTACACACGCGGACGTGGAAGCGAAAGCCACAAAGTGAGAAAATGCACGATGGCAGAAACAGCGAATATTTAGCCAACTCCGAATTTGGACAGTCTGCAGTTTTTTCCACAAAACACCCCCGTAACTTAGAATAACCCCACAAAACTATATATTCCTGAAATCTACCACACCTTCAGCTATGTAACGCTGTAGTTTGTTCATTCATACCATCAATGGTGTGGGCGCAGTTCTTCGTAGAAGTTCGCACTTTTCTGAAAAAATGAACAAAAAACAACTTCAAAGGTAGAAATCATGCCAAACCTGATGGAATCTAAAAAAAAGTTACTAAATATCAATCTCCCAAATGTCCTGAATCAAACGGTAAGCCATATGTGTGGTTACACATGCGGACGTGGAAGCGAAAAGCCACAAAGTGAGACAATGCACGATGGCTCAGAAACAGCGAATATTTAGCCAATCTGAATTTGGACAGTCTGCAGTTTTTTCCACAAAACACCCCCGTAACTTAGAAATAACCCCCACAAACTATATATTCCTGAAATCTAACACCTTCAGCTATGTAAAGCTGTAGTTTGTTCATTCATACCATCAATGGGTGTGGGCGCAGTTCTTTGTAGAAGTTCGCACTTTTCTGAAAAAATGAACAAAAAACAACTCAAAAGGTAAAAGAAAATCATGCCAAAACCTGATGGAATCTAAAAAAAAGTTACTAAATATCAATCTCCAAATGTCCTGAATCAAACGGTATGCCATATGTGTGGTTACACATGCGGACGTGGAAGCGAAAAGCCACAAGTGAGACAATGCCACGATGGCTCAGAACAGCGAAAATATTTAGCCAACTCCGAATTTGGACAGTCTGCAGTTTTTTCCACAAAACACCTGATAACTCAGAAATACCCCCACAAACTATATATTCCTGAAATCTAACACCTTCGCTATGTAGCACTGTAGTTCGTTCATTCATACCACTAATGGTGTGGGCGCAGTTCTTCGTAGAATTTCGCATTTCTACACAATTTTCTGGAAAAATAGAGAAAAATACATTTCAAAGTTACAAAATACACCAAAACCCCATGTAATGTAAAAAAAACTTACCAAATATCAATCTCCTAAATGTCCTGAATCAAACAGTGTGCATATTGTGTGGTTACACACACTGACGTGGAAGCGACTAGTCAAAATGAAAACAATGCGCAGTGAGCCAATAACAGCATTTTCCCAGATTTTCCAAACTGAACACCCCTCTAACTTGGAAATACCCCCGCAAAACTATATATTCTAGAATCTACATACCTTCAGCTACGTAACGCTGTAGTTTGTTCATTCATACAATCAATGGTGTGGGCGCAGTCTTCGGTAGAAGTTCGCATTTGTCTGAAAAAATGAACAAAACACTTCAAAAGGTAGAAATCATGCCAAAACCCCAAGGAATGTAAAAAAAAGTTACCAAATATCAATCTCCAAATGTTCTGAATCAAACGGTAGCCCTATGTATGGTTACACACGCAGACGTGGAATCAACTAGCCACAAAGTAGCCAATGAACAGTGGCCCAATTACAGCAACTTTCAGATTTGTCAGACTAAACACCCCTCTATATAGAAATACCCCCCAAAACTATATATTCTTGGACTCTACACACCTTCAGCTACACAATGGTGTGATTCTTTTATGCATACCACCAATGGTGTGGGTGCGAGTTTTGTGTTACAATTTCGCTTCTTACCAGATTTTCAGGAAAAAATTTATAAAAATACAATTCAAAGTTAAAAATCATGGCAAATTTCCATGTCATGTAAAAAAAAACTTGTCAATTATCAATCTTCCAAATGCCCGAATCAAACGGTAGCCAATGCGTGGATTCACACAGGGACGGGCCACCAACTAGCTCAAATGGGACGCATGCACCAGTGTATTACAAAAAATATCAAAGTGCTCTGTAATTTCAAACAGCCCCAAAACTTTGAAATGCCCCCGCAAATAAACCCCCCTCACTAAATATCAATCTCCCACATTTTCTGAATCAAACGGTATGCCATATGCGTGGATGCACACAGAGACGTGGCCACCAACTAGCTCAAATGGGACGCATGCACAAATGCAATTACAAGAAAAAATAAAGTGCTCTGATTTGAACAGCCTACACTTTTTCTAAGGAAACAGTCCCGAAACATGGAAATTCCCTCCACAAACTATATATTTTTGGAATCTACACGCCTTCAGCTACGTTACGGTGCCATGCTTTCATACATGCATGAAGAATTCCAGACCCAGCGATCCAAAGAACTCGGTGTTTTTACGAGATTTTGGAAAATAAAATGAGATGATTCAAGGGTTGAAATCCTACCTAACCCCACTTGACCAGCAAAAAACCCACTAAATAGCAATCTCCCACATGTCCTGAATCAACGGGTGTGCCATTTGCGGGGTGCAAACAGAGACGAGGCCACCAACTAGCTCAAATGGGACGCATTTAGAAGTGCAGTTACAAGAAAAAGTTTAAAAACGCCACAACCACCCCCCACACACACACTCCCCCCTTTTAGTGGTATTTTAGTGAAGTCGGTTAGTATGGAGAGTCACACACGGTTTTGCACACTTTACTGATCCTAAATAATTCAATACGGTCTTTATTTGGTACCTCTGCAAAATTTCCTTATAAAATATAGGCTTATTTCCCTTGAAATCGAACAATAAGTATCCGCTTTACTTTACCGATATCACTGGGGACATTGGGGAGCTTGGAGAAGACAACTTTTTTTCTAATTTATAGTTTTAGGGTAAAAAAAAAAAAAAGGGTGTGTGTATCACTTTAAGAATTTTTTTGTGTGTATTCCCCCTTTTTCCCCCGATCATTCCCAAAGATAATCAGATCAATCACTTAGGGAATGATACCGAACTTGGAATACGGGCATAAATGCCCGTTTTCCAATTCGAAATCCGATCGGAAAAATCACTTCCCGGAAATCATTTTCCAGGAAGTGATTTTTCATTCATTGGCAAAGATCAATAATTTGGTGATCAGAAGTGATCACCAAATATTGATCTCTGTCCCCATTTTTTTTCTAAGTCTTCGCTAAGTAGCAAAGACTTAGAAAAAATCCTATTTGTGAATGGAACTTTGAGTTCCATTCACAAATGTATAGAAAAGCTGGCAGCTTGACAGCTTTTCTATACTAGTACTGCAGCATGATCAATTGAGATCAGGCTGCAGTACCTCAATTAACCACCAGGGGCAGCATCTTAGACATTCAAGGGAAGACCCGGTGAAGGAGGAAGCTCCGTGACGTCACCGGGGTCTCCCTTTCCGCTTCCTGCACAGACTCACGTGGGACTGGCTGCACATCGCGGGACCCGGCTAAAGGTAAGCGTATCTTCCGATCCCCCCCTCGGATTGGATCAACCGAGGGGGGATCGAGAGGGCTAGGGGGGCGTTGAATGCTGCCCCCTGATCGCCCCTAGCGGGGCCAATTTTTTTTAGGTGCAGGCAGGGAAGCCACAGATCCGTATATTCACGATCTGTGGCAGTTTAAAGATTCTCTGCACAGATCGTGAATATACGATCTGTGGCAGGGAAAGGGTTAAATCTGCTCCCAGCTAGAGAAATCATACTTACAAGTTCACAATCCACCGCCACTTCCTGTCTCTCCACTTCCTCTCCGCTCCATTGGCCGTGACTGACTGCGTTACCTGGAAGTGGATCGTGAAGTGCTTGTTGGAGCTTGTAAGTATGAGCTCTTTTGCTGGGAGCAGATTTAAACACTATAACTAAAACGAACTCTATGTTTAGGGGGGTCCTGCTTAACATACTCATTTTTTCCCTAAGATAGTGTATAATGATGGTTAAAATGGTGGCTCACAGCTTGATAAAGAGGCAACTGTACTCAAAACGTTGCATGATATGTAAGCAGTAAAATAATACAAAAAGCCTGATAAAGAACTGTTTATCAAATAAGTAACCTGCCCACTCATATGGAGATATGCACACAGATACTAAAAGAAGCTTTATATGGGAGTGTTACTGCTTTACCATTTTAGTATCCATAGACGAATGGAAGCGTAAGTATGGAACTCTATATATTTTAATGTATATAGTATAATCTCAGCTGTACCTTTACTCCTTTTGTCTTCCTCCTTCTGTCTACTCGCATTGTAGTGCTGCCCCACGAAATGTAAAAAAGCCCAAGCAAATTCTTGCTGCGAGCATGTGCAGGCTCGCATCGGTGTTGCCCTAGCGCACGTGGACACTGTCAGGCGCACTCTCTTCGAACGGAAAAAGAATTTGCTTGGCAAAGGAATTTTTACATTTCGTTGGTGCGGAGCTAAAAATACAAGTAGACAGTAGAAGGAGGACACAAACTTTCAATGAGGAAAGGTAGGGTATAGGATGGTGCTAAAAGAAAAAAAAAACTTTACATTTAAAGCCTAAGCTATCTAGTCACATTAAACTGGATTTACAGTGTACATAAACCCGTGAAAGGAAGTTCATGCAAAATACTATATGCTTTCAGAAAAAAGGATTTTTTCCATCCCAATGTACCTTATCTGCCCTTCACATTGTTTTCTTCGTGTGTATAATAAATGCAACTGAAATACTGACTCGTTTTTTGCAGGACCCCTAGTAGAGACCGTTATGGTTTGCCTTGACCCACGCCTGGGTTGATTCAGTTGCTCAGTAGATATCTGAGCATCTTTGACCCATCCAACAGCCAAGTCAGTAGAAAATTACGGACCTTCCAAGGATGTGGTGCATCCTGGGAAGACAAGAAGACCGTTAGAACTGAAATGTCAGCTCACTAATGTCGACAGCTGGGAACAGCAAAGGGTAAATCAACTGACTTTTCAAATGGGAGAGAAGTATGTAGAATACTAAGAAGGCATTACACAAACTAATACATTTAAACAATATGAATCATTTCCCAACTGAATGGTCCTTTAAGAAATACTGCAGGGCTTGACAACTGTTGAGTATGTAGACACATGTGGTCAGTGTTTATAAATGTCCGTTGTTATTCTTTTGGGCTCAATGTATTATGCAAGCACTTGTTGCCGTGTACTCTGGTGGAAACCAGTTTTATTTACACTGTTTCTTTTACTGAACTGTTCACAAACCAAACCTTTGTTGTACTTGCACTGTGTTCTTCGTAGTTGGTCCCCCCCATGGTCACAATGCGAGACGTGGTGATGGGTACACGGGTCTGATGATGGGGGTGCATTCAAGCATCACAGTGCAGAGGGTACAGGATTGCGGATCCGCCTTACCACCAGAAGAGTGTTTATTAGGTAAGGGTTTGAGGCGTTTGGATTTTTGTGCATGGGAGGACATGTTTAATAGTATTACTATATATTTTTTAAAGAGACTAGACACTTAAGTAATGCCCGTTACATAAACTGCGCTAAGATACATGTGGTAGAAACATTTATTTTTCATATAAATATTATAAATATTTCCATACACTTTGGAGGGACTTTTCCCTCCATGCCCCTGTTCCATACACTTTGGGGATAGACTGTTTTCCCTCAGCCCGCCATAAGCTAACTGTCCTTTTTCCTTTAGGGCGTGTTCTCTAACGGATGTCTGTCTGTCCTGTATAACTGTTACGCTATTACCTAGGAAATAGCAGTACTTGTGCAGGCCTCCATACTTTTCAGCGTCTAAACAGTTACCATGACCACGCTATCCGCGCATGCACTAATCAACACCGGCGCGTGTTCTGAGGAGTACGCGATTGAGGTACGCAAAAGTAAATTATGCCGCACCTTAAAGACTTTCCTGCACAAAAGGAAATGAAGGGGCTGACGAGGCTGCGTGGGGGAGTTAAGCAACTGTCCACTCGCACTCTGTAATTGCCTTGGAGGCAGGGGCATATCTAAGGGGTCTAAGAAGATCATGGGCACTGCATGCACCGGCGCATAGCCGGCACAATTTTTTAGTCACGCCACCCCCTTCTCTCGCCCCAATTAAGCCCACCCCTCCATGTATTTAAAAGATGGCCAAAAGACACAGCACATGATAACAACCACAACATAGACCACACAGCCGATATTGATAAACAACCGAAGACAGTGAAACTAGACCAAATAGAGATCAGAGTTGGACACAATTATGACACAAGACCACCGTTAAACTGGCACATTTCCATTATAACTTGGTAGGCATTTGGTCATTTTTAAACTTACTGTTTGTGTTCGTTGTAACAGATGCCTTGCCCCACATCTTTGGCCAGGCGAACTTCTTGACACCTTCTACATCGGACCTCTACCCCCCTATCTATCTCTATCTGTCCCTCACTCTATCGTATATCTATCCTCTATCTATATATCTGCCTCGTGTTTAATCTATTTTAATCTGTCTGTCTGCCTATTGTCTATCGTCTCTCTATGCTATGTCTTCTGCTTCTTGGTCTATCTCTCTGTGTTCTCTCTATCTAACTCTGTCTAATCTGATCGTATCTTCTGTCTGTTTATCTATCTATCTCTTTCTGTATCTATCGTCTCTGTCTGTCCATTCTATCTAACTCTGCTATCTATCTATTCTCATCTAGCTCTTATCTATCTATCTCATCTTATCTCTATCTGTATCATTACTATCTCACTATCTCGCTATCTATCTATCTGATCTATACTCTATCTATCTATCTCTGCTATCTATCTATCTATCTCTGCTTGGCTACTATCTATTACCGCTATCCTGATCTATCTATCATCTCTGGCTATCTATCTATCTACTTCTATCTGCTATCTCTCGATATCTAATCTATCTCTGCTATCTATCCTATCTATCTACTTCTACATCTATCTCTGCTAGCTATCTATCTATTCTCTGCTATCTATCTATCTATCTCGCTATCTATCTATCTATCTAGCTACTATCGATCTATCTATCTATCTATCTATCTATCTACCTATCTATCTATCTCCATCTATCTATCTCTCTATCTATCATCATCTATCATCTATCTATCTATCTACTCTATCTAATCTATCTATCTACCTATCTATCTATCTGATCACGATCTACTATCTATCTATCTATCTATCTATCTATCTTCTATCTATCTACTTCTATCTATCTATGGCTATCTATCTATCTATCTATCTATCTCCTGCTACTTATCTATCTATCTTTCTATCTTACTGCTATCTTTATCTCTGCTATCTTATCTATCTACTTATCATCCGTATCCTCTAATCTATCTATCTTCTTCTGGCTATCTATTCTATCTCTATCTATCTATCTTTCCGCTGCTATCGATCTATCTTCACTCTCAATCTCTATTATCTATCTTCTCGCTAAATCCATCTTATCTATCTCTGCTATCTATCTATCTATCTCTGCTATCTAATCTGGTCAAACTCGATCCTCGCTATCTATCTATCTAGTCTAACTGCTATCTAATCTATCTATCTCTGCTTCTATCTATCTAACTCTGCTATCTATCTATCTAGCTATCTATCTATCTTATCGTTCTCTTATGTCTCGCTATCTTTATCTACTCTATCTCTGGCTATCTATCTATCTCTGCTATCTCTCCCTAGCTATCTGCTCTATCTAATCTTCATCTATCTATCTATCTCTGCTATCTATCTATCTATCTCCTGCTTAATCTGATCTCGCCTATCTAGCTATCTGTCCTCTGCTATCTTTATTCTATCTATCTCTGATTTCTTTTATCCATCTACCTATCTATCTATCTCTGCTATCTATCTATCTATCTATCTATCTATCTCTGCTATCTATCTATCTAACCCTGCTATCTATCTATCTCTTCTATTATCCTATCTTATCTAATCTACTATCTATCTCTCCTCTGCTATCTTCTCTAGCTAGTCTTCTTTGCTATCTATCTATCTTCTCCTGCTATCTTTATCTATCTATCTCTCTGCTATCTATCCTCTTCATCTATCTCTAGCCGTCTCCTGCTATCTTTATTATTACTCTATATCTTTTATTATCTATCTATCTATCTATCTCTGCTTATCTATCCTCTCTATCTAGCTATCCTATCTCTGCTATCTATCTCTTAACTCGGCTAATCTACTCTATCTCTTCTATCTATTATCTATCTTCTTCTAAGCTGATCTATCTCTGCTCTCTATCTCTCTAGCTATCTATTCGTTGCTTCTATCTATCTATCTCTGCTATCTTTTCTCTATCTATCTCTGCTATCTATCTATCTTATCTATCTATCATCCTGCTATCTTATCTATCTATCTATCTCCGGCTATCTAGCTATCTATCTATCCCTCTTCATCTATCTATCTATCTCGCTACTATCTTATCTAATCTCTGCTATCGAATCTCTGCCTATATATCTAATCTATCTCTGCTATCTATCTATCTAATCTATCCTATCTATCTCTGCTCTCTATCTCTGCTATCTATCTATCTCCTATCTATCTATCTATCTATCTGTCTCTGCTATCTATCTATCTATCTGTCTCTGCTATCTATCTAGCTATGCTATCTAGCTATCTTGTCTCTTTCTCTGGTCTCTGTCTCTGTCTCTGTCTCTGTCTCTGTCCTCTTTCTCTGTCTCTGTCTCTGGTCTCTGTCTCTGTCTCTTTTCTGTCTCTCTGTCCTGTCTCTCTCTCTCTCTCTCCTCTCTCCTCTCTCCTCTCTTCTCCTCTCCACTCCTCTCTCTCCTTCTCTCTCTCTCTCTCTCCTCTCTCTCTCTCTCCTCTCTCTCTCTTCCTCTCGATCTATCTATCTAACTCTGCTATCTTCTATCTAACTCTGCTAATCTATCTATCTAACTCTGCTATCTATCTATCTAACTTGCTATCTAATCTTCTAACTCTGCTATCTATCTATCTATCTGCCTATCTATCGATCTCTGCGATCTATCTAACCTTTATCTATCTATCTAAATCTATTCTATCTGTTCCTCTTCTAGCGTTATCTATCTGTCTCTGCTTATCTTTATCTATCTGTCCTCTTGATATCTTTACTATCTATCTATCTATCTATCTCTGCTATCTTATCGATCTATCTATCTATCCTATCTATCGAGCTATCTATCTCGCTATCTATCTACCCTAGCTATCTATCGGTCTGCTATCTATCTTCTAGCTACTCTGCTATCCTATCTATCCTAACTCTGCTAATCTATCCCTATCTCTTCTATCTATCTATCTCCAGCTACTATCCTATCTCTGCTACTATTCTATCTACTATCGATCTCTGCTATCTGTCTATCTATCTATCTATCTCTGGCTATCTGTCTATCATCTATCTCTTCTATCTATCTCTTCTATCTATCTATCTCTGCTAGCTAACTATCTATCTATCGTGAATTTTGATACAGCAATTGTTACCCTGCTGTGCAGTCGCACCGCGATTGGAAATTCCTCAGGTCCCTCCTCCTTCCTGCACAGCACTCTGGCATCGGCTACATTGCTGTTACCCGCCCCAATGTGATCTGATCTATCTCTCTCTGGTTGGAGTATGTAGAAATGTGGTCAGTGTTTATAAATGTCATTGTGTATGTCTTTGGCTGCATGTATTATGCAAGCACTTGGTTGCGTGTACTGCTGGTTGGAACCAGTTATTTACACTGTTTCTTTTACTGAACTGTTACACAACACCAAACATTTGTTTGTACTTGCACTGTGTTCTTCGTAGTTGGGCCCCCCATTTCACAATGCAGAGACGTGGATGTACACGGGTCTGATGATGGGGGTGCAGTCAGAGCGATCACAGTGCAGAGGTACAGGATTGAGGATCGCCATTACCAGAGAGAGGTTTATGAGTAAGGGTTTGAGGTTTGGATTTTTGTGCATGGAGGACATGTTAATAGTATTACTATATATTTTTAAGAGACTAGACATTAAGCCCGTTACATAAACGGGCGCTAGAATACATGTGTAGAAACATTTATTTTTCATATAAATATGAATATAAATATTTCCATACACTTTGGAGGGACCTTTTCCCCTCAGCCCCTGTCCATACACTTTGGATAGAACTGTTTTCCCTCAGCCCTCCATAAGCAACTGTCCTTTTTCCTTTAGGCGTGTTCTCTAAAGAGGTCTTCTGTCTCTTTAACTTTTACGCTATTACCTGGAAATAGCAGGTACTGTGCAGCCATCCATACGCTTTAGCGTCTAAACAGTTACCATGACAACGCTATCCCGCGCATGCACATAATCAACCGGCGCGTGTTACTGAAGGTACGCTGATGGAGTACGCAAAAGTAAATTATGCCGCACGTAAAAGACTTTCCTGCACAAAAGGAAATGAAGGGGCTGAGAGGCTGCGGTGGGGGAGGTAGAGCACTGTCAATGCACTCTGTAATTGCCTGGAGGCAGGGGCATA